>JAHLJT010004567.1:168670237-168680511 GCA_031308135.1 Acheta domesticus
CAGCCCGCATCGCCAATTAATTTCTACTTTAATTACACTAGGGAACAAGATTATTACCTCAAGAAGGTAGAATGCGCGTTATACTCAATTTTATATGTAGATTACGAATATCACAAAAATATCAGAGTCAGAGAACTGGCAACTAAACCTAAATCCCGCTAAATGCATTGCCAAAACCTTTACCCTAAAACACATCCCGCCAGCTTCCCCCTCTATATATCATCTACACCCGTCAAATGGGCAGAGCGCAGCACATCTATCCCCTACCTGGGAGTCCTCCCTTCGCCAACTCTATCCCCTTATTAATAGAAAGTCATCCCTTAACCTAAGAACCACGCTACATTTATATAAATCACTAGTACTCCCTGCAATCACGTACGCAGCCCTAATATAGGGGGGGTGCAGCGCCCTCAACAATAAAACGCATCCAAACCCTACAAAATAAAGTCCTCCGTACGGCCTTAAATGCCCCATGGTACATCTCAAATGCCCAAATCCACAATGATCTAAAATTTCCTTCAGTCGCCCAGCACATTGCCCACCTCTCCCAAAGATTCTTTAACAAACTTCGTAACCACCCTTTGCAACCGACATTCTCACTAGGAAAAACCACTTATCCCACACCTAAACCTCATACCATCAAGATTTCCCAAAGATAAATTCCGCCCTCCATAAATCCACCCGTACCTCCATAACATAAGCCTGATATATCATACATTTAACCAGCACCCAGCAATAGTTTCTAAAATACCCCACCGCGATTTGCCATATGAGGAGCCCAGTGGGGTCATCCTCCTTCTTATTTATACATTGTATATATATTGTGCATATAGTCTGTATTATACTCATCAGTTCTGTAAAGCAGCTAAGTGCGCTGTACCAGAAAAAGATTCAATAAAAAAAGTTTTTAAATAATACCGTATCTTTACGCCGTATCATACTGAATTTTGCTATCGTCTCCTGTATTATTTCAGTAGTATACTTTTCCTTTGCGGCTCTCACACGTAACCAACCTTTATAAATGAGGTCTCTAAAGAAAGGAATTTCACGGAGACGTAATTGAATTGTATTTTGACTACAAAATGTAAAGGATTTGATGAAAAAAAACAAACAACAAACAACGCATCTAAAAAATATTCATTTCAAATGCAACCCGTCTACACATGTCAGATACATGTAGTTAAATAACTCCTAAACTAAGCGTTTTGGGACCTTAAAGCTCAAATTTTGAGGCCAAGGCATCAAATAATCGTTTCTCACACCGTAATCTACAGGATGATATACTTTTGGACATTATTTTACATTTTTTGCTTGGTTCGGCACTTATCATACCACCCCACGTGTTCAGAGACGTGCAGAGATCTACAAGTGTATGTGAAATGAAACTAATTACTTGATATTTCTAGGCGATTAAATGCAAGGGTGTATCTGTCAGTTCAGTAACAAAGTTAAATAATATTCCAAAGAGTAGGGTTATGCTTGCCCTATCATGTATTTCGCATGGACAACTTTAAGTTGCTTTCTCGAGAATAAAAAAGCTTTTATCATATTTTTGTGACCATCAAAGAAAGCCAAAGCTAATTGCGAGGAAGATTGTATAATTACTTCAAATGTTTTTAATGTTAAAACACTTCAAATGCTAATGGAAGTGTTGTGAATTGGTCAAAGAACATGTTCTGCGTATAATACTGAATGAACCTTTATTGTCAAAATTTGCTTTCAAATATCAATTTCATTGTTTTTATTTTAAATTCTGTAAGTACATTGAAAGTTACCTTTTTAATTTTTTAAACAAAAATATACAACGTTTCGTTCTCAACTTCCACTCTTAATATGGAAAAGGAAAGAAAGGGAATTTAACATGCGAGATTTCTCCACGGGTACGCTAGTATATATAAATAAACGGGAATGTGCGTATGTCTGTCGCACATACACCCAAAACTACTCCACCCATTTGAAATGTTCACCCTTTTGCTCTTAAATCAGACATGTAGGGGCGTTGATGATGATTTATACTTTATGATGACTCAAGCACCTCTGAACAGAAGCTCCAGGCAAATCGTCGCACCGTCAAGTACAGCAAAACTTGCTCATTGCGTGAATCTCAAGGGACCAATATTTTTTCCGTGCTAGACAAAATTTAACATTGTGTAGACTAATACTGTAGAATTTATGGTTGTCATGCCTGCGATACATGTTCACATCCGACAGATTTCCGCCTTATACACGCTTCGAATTGGGCATAGATTTACTATATTAAGCGTGTCTGTAGGCTTTATATTCTGCTCCTGCGATTGTGAAATATCGGCCAGAATTATTACTTAAACGTATCTTGGGCAAGTAAATCAAATTTCTCTCCAAGACAGTGTCATAGCAAACGTACGCGCTAAACTTGAGGGAGAACGTTTTAACATTAGGGATACTTGATAACCATGTCCATACCAGGACATAGAACAAACTCATAGTCGCGAGAAAGTCTTTCATCTATTAGAAATTTTGTAGGGCGTAGCGTAAAACGTGATTAATATCACTGACCAGTAGCGTGGAATTGTTATACACTCAACTTCGGTTATAGTGGAACTTCTGGAGAATAACATTTTTGGTTCACTATAACAGAGGTCAGTGGCGTGCATTCCATGGAATAACGGGAATGAGTCCATTCCCCTAAGCAATGCACAGAAAAATCCTTTCTATATTTAAAATATTCCTTTGCTTATGGCCAGGGCAAAATTGTTTACTCAACTCAGATTCTGAGCTACGTACGAGTGTTGAACCACAACAATGGATGTTTTCAAACACGGTGTGTAAATTCGTCTCGTGACGTTCAGCTTCGTTCTTCGAAGGTGCAGGCGCTTCGTCATGCCTCGTGCAAAGTCGGGTCGGTCCAGTGAGGGCGCGAGGAGTATGAATATGCAGAATTCGTCCGTAGTTGTGAATCGACTGGTAGCAATTTCAAGTTCGAAAGAATTTATTATTTTGGTTTTTTAGGGGATTTACGTACGTGATTACTACATTATAATACAATGAAAGTATAAAGTACCTAATAATATCGAGAACGTTTATATTCAGTTAAGAAAGTAATCTAAACAAACTAATTCTTTGCGCACTGTTCTGCAATCTCCTTGCGAGAAGGGAATGCAATCGGTGAAGTCTTTTCCGTGCAGTAGTCATGACATCTAGCGAGGAAAGTGGGAGCAACCCGCGTGACTAGGCAGAGCCGACCGCGCGGTGCAACGCCCACGGTATCTCTTACGATAAGCTCCGTTTCCAGTGGTACATTCGAAGTAGGCACGATCAACTTTCATAAGAATAAAACATTACTGATATTTCGAGGAATCGCCACACATGAGAATTGCAGACGGAAGTTTGTAACGTATTCGCCCTTGTGCTATTATGAGGATTGTTACCAAAAATAATACCAAAAATACCAAGTTGATACCAAAAAATAATACAATATTTGCACTCAGAGCAAAAACAGAAACATATGATGCAAGAAAGAACTAACAGGACGTGAATTTGTCCGAAGAATTTAAACCGCAGAGCATCCAGAGATGTGAACAGTGCAAGAAACAGTAGAACGGCCATCATATCCATTGTATAGATCGTGAAAAAACATTATTACTGAACTCTCTAGATACATTTTCAAATTAACATTCACCATATATTAAAGTTTACGCACTTATTTTTCATTTTATGAAAGAAAAAAATGCTTTAATGTATTGATGGATTTATAAAATTTGTTAATAATTTAAATAAGTATTCGATAAATAAGGTTAAGTTGTAAGTCACATAAATACCGAATTATATTTGTTTATAATGTTCGAAGGCATTTAGCCAAGAGAATTTCCCTGGGTCTGTTTACTCCCGGGCGACCATTGACGTTCGTATGCAAGACGGTCCCGGGTTAATATTCACATTTTGTTATTCATCATCTTTAACTGTTTTACGTTTTTTTATACTTTGGACTTCAAAAGTGCTTCCCCCTACTAAAATTATCACCGCACGCCACTGACAGAGGTTTACTATATTCGATGATGTGAAAATTAAATAGAATTTCATCACAATGATGATTTTATTAATATAGAGATACAGCAAAATTCATTAACAACACTAACTAAACATTTCAATATCTTTATTCTAAAACTGATCGGTTTTTCTGAAACTGATCGGTTTTTCCGCGCTAAACGGCGGGTGTCGCCAGACTGTGGGGCTGTGGCGGTGGCAGTCGCGCGCTTCCCGTCGCCTGAATAGAACTCAAAGTCATTGTCTCGCGGAATATGAAGAAACATCAAGTCTGAAACTGAAAGCAAACAATCGCGCCACCTCCAGTTGTAGCCCGCGCAAGACACGGCCTTTGTTTCCTCATTGAAAATGAGTGGCTTGAGACCATCAGTAAGGTCCCCATTGCATTATGCTCAATAGTTTTAATTTCTTTCATTATTAGTATTTTTTCGTAGCATATTATTTAAAATAAAGCGGATCCTAATTTCACTTTGATCCTATTTAAGTAGCGCAGTACTCCCTAGCAAGAGGATAGGCGGATGGGTAACCACAGCCACCTGCGGCAGCGTGCGAGGGTAGATGTAGGTAGCTGTCCGCTAGGTGGCCTTGGCTGAATCAACTGCCTCGAAACTATTCATTGTAAAAGTTTAACTTATAAAAGTCGTAGAAAAAGTACCGTATGAAACTCGATTTAATGGGCATTAATACACTCGTGTGAAGTTTACGATACTCGTTCGTATTATGATATCACACTCATGTATCAATTCTGTGATATACCAAATGCGGGAGGGCATTCGAAATTAATTAGTTTAAGACTTTAATGCTAATTTAAATTATAATTAGGCACCATAGTAACAGGTTGCTAGGGTGAACACCGATATTTAACATGTCACGATATTTGGTAAACGGGCACCTTAGTAACAGAGGTAAACAATTTCATGAGCCCGTGGATGTAATGTAGAATCAGTCGAAAGATGCGTGTGTAAGAGTGGAAATTTCGCCGCAGAGTGCACCTTGGTTAGGGGAGTGAATACCTAATAAGAATCCGTTGGTAGGGAATGTAAAACAGAATTTTGGACAACAATGAACACAATGAACGAGTTTTCGTGGATTGAAGAACGAAAAAATTAGTTAGTTTCAGCTCAGATCTCATAGCGAGAGGGTCATTTGTGAATTAGGGGGTGCGTATCCGAGTTCAGACTTGGTTTATTTTTTGTGATAGAAAGTAGAGACTTATAAAAAAATCCAGAGATACAGTTCGGGACTTTAACGTTTTTTCTTCCGCGAGTGAAAGTGGAACATTGAAACATTTTGGTGAAGCCGTGCATTGACATGGAATATTTTCTTACTGATAGGCAGGGATTTTTAAGAATTGCCAACTTTAATTAGTTTTCACCAGTGACGAAGGTGAAGCACCAAGCTAAATGATCTTGCAGTTATTTTGCCGAACAAGTGCTGATGTTGATATGGGAGGCTGGTACATTATGTGAATGGGAGTGACTTCGTGGCGTGCCGGAAGATACAAGATAGAAGGCATCAAGGCTGGTCGTAGGTGATGGTGTGGAGATACGCGGCGTCCGAGCGAAGCATCCAACGATACAACGGAAGAGAGCTCAGGTTAACGTTAGTATGAACAATTATTTTATTTTTCAGGGTCATGACCAAAGCTAATAATTTTCAAAGGATGTTGTTTTGATTTAAATGAAATCTTTAATTACAATAAATTCATACTGTCTAGTGAGAAAGAAAGTACAAAAAACAAACTTGATTATTATTGTGCAATCTAGCACATCATTAAAATCACTTTCAGGTTTTGTCGTTTTCCGTATGGAAGCGAGTCTACAGGGGGCACATTGTGATCGAACGATGAGGTAAGCCGAATTGTGCCCTTGCATATTCGAACCCACGATAGAAGCCCAACGTTTCTATAATAGAGAGATATATATTTTGCTTTTGATTTCACGTTCCAGTAGTTTACGTTTCAAATGGCAGCCCAACGTGGGCCGATAGATAAAATCCGTTTCAATACCCATCGTTACATCATCGTTTCATAATGTTCTATTACCACGGTGTAAGAGATATAGATGTGTTCACTCGCAGTCTAAAACTGAAATTAATGTGAGACTAGTTCTCACAGTTCACGCATATAACAACATGGGATTTTTTTTGGCGCTGCGAACGACTTGGGCATTTTGTTTCGGGCAAGGTGGCTTCTATTGAGAGCACGGTGAACAGTAGACTGACTGATCTTGTCGGAGTAAAAACTTTATTCCGGAGTGTGAAGTAAATCTCCGAAGTTTCCGAAGTTAAGTTTCCGAAGTGGATCGAAAATCAAGATATTAAAGAGAAATAGGTTGACGTTTTCCCAAGAAAAAGAGAAAATTAAATGACAATGATTATATTTCAAGAATTTCAACAATGAAAATGTTATGTGAAATGTGATAGGTGCATTTACTAACTATTCACCTTACACTATCCATTAATTATCAAATAGATACACAAGCATTGTAAAATCATAGACAATCAATACTGTGATATAAACAACAGGTACAGTCATTATTTATACACCAATTCGGGGAAAAAATTCTAGGAGTTGCAAAATGTGTAAGAAAGCATCAGTAACAAGGCAAAATTTACATAATAAGATATTCACATTGTAAGATAATTTGTAAACAAAATGCAAAAATAATATTTCTACTAGAAAATTATAATTGGCACTGAAATTGTTTTTCAATGAGGGTCAATGATGAATATACTGTTGCGAAGAACAAACCTGTTGATTGCTGAGCAACATGAATGTCAAATGGTTAATAGTAAATCACTTAAAGTGATTTTCGTAAATGTAATCCCTATTGTTTTTGTTATAATGCCAACTCCTGTTTTTAAATGGAAATCCTCATTCTTTGGTACTTAAATCATAAAATTGCAAATATGCGTGGCTCTCGCTACAAAACATAAAAAAAAAATATCACCCCTGACTGACTTTATAATAGGTCTTAAAAGATCCCGATACATTTACAGTAACGGTTCTCCAGTTATGTGTATTCAGTGACCGTCATAGCTTTCTTGCTACGAAAACACCAGTAAACACTAATGCACGAGACCCCATCATCAATTCCCAGTCCGATCGTCCGCACCGTACGGACAAGCGAGCAACTAGCCTCAAACTAGCTTCAGAAATTTTGCCCAAAAGGCGGTTAGTTAACACTCCTACATATCTTACACCGTGTTATTACTCATACCAGAAGGAATCTTTGTTGGCGTTCAAGCCCCAAACTCTTCTCGGCTGCAGCGAGCGGAGCGGACTGGCAGGGGTGTTGCGCGGGCGGTGGCAACGGCGCTCGAGCAGCAGCAGCAGCAGCAGCGCGGCGGCGGCGCCGGCGGCGAGGGCGAGCAGCGCGGGCGCGGCGTCCGCCAGCCCCACGGGCGACGGCGACGCCGAAGGCGAGGCCGCGAGGGCGGGCGGGCGGAGGCGGCGGCCAGTGCAGCGCGCGCAGGCGACGCAGCAGCCCCGCGCCGCGCAGCTCCTCCACCCCTGCGCGCGCGCGCACACACAGCCGGTCTTTAGTGGTGAGAGCCCGGCATTTTGTTGATTTAACGCGGTGTTGTCAAGGTTGATGCCACGAGCGGGAGTCCGTTGCACGAGTGCCAAGACGACATGGCCTCTCCACGCAGTTCATCACCCCGTCACCAGAGACAACGCCTTTCTTATTGTAAAAAGACGGGGTTACTAATAGTTCCCTTTCCCGACTCTAGTGGCACAGAGAAGATCGTGGCATGTGACAGCGCCACGACGGGTGCCATAGCCACCAGTAGAAGACCTTGACACCACTGATTTAACGTTTGATAAGTGTTTTTTTCTGGCGAAAATTCTCTGATTTCTGGCAACCGATTACATAACTTTATTTTCTGACGAAGAATTCGTAAGGCGAGAAAAGTAAAAAATGGGCTCCCATCATTTTTTATTAAATATTGTTGTTGGATAGTGTGAAGAACGCTGCCAGTTTGTTTTCGAACGAAACGAACACCATATTTCCTTCATCCAGGGGTAACTATTTTTATATTTTTTACAGATAAATCTTAATTACAAATGAATAAACATAGCCACTGTGAATTTAAATTTCGTTCCGCCCGAATATAACGTTAGAAATTATTAAACAATTAAAAATCGGTGGTTTTTGATCAACTTATTGTTTACATGGTCTAATTAGAGAGTTTTTGAACCTCGACGCGTTAAGTGGAGGTTCGATCAGCAAGTCGATTAAGTGGAGGCTCGTCCAACAAGTCAATTAAGTGGAGGATCGACGTGAGAGACGATTCAGTGGAGGATCGACCAGCAAGTCGATTAGGTGGAGGATTGACCAGCAAGTCGGTATCGGATAATCAACCAGCATGTTGATTAAGTTAAGGATCGACCAGTTAGTCGATCAAGTGGATGATCGACCAGCAAGTCGATTAAGTGGACAATCAGTCAGCGAGTTAAGTTAAAGATAGACCAGCAAGTGGATTAAGTGAAAGATCGAGCAGCAAGTCGATTAAGTGGAGGATCGACCAGCAAATCGATTAAGTGGACGATCTTCCAACAAGTCGATTAAGTGGAGGATCGACCTGAGAGGCGATCAAGTGGAAGATCGACCAGCACGTTGATTCAGTGGAGGATCGACCTGCAAGCCGATTAAGTGGAGGATCGACCAGCAAGACGATCAAGTGGAGGATCGTCCAGCAAGTCGATCAAGTGGAGGATCGACAAGCAAGCTAATCAAGTAGGGGATCGACTTGCAAGTCGATGAAGTGGAGGATCGACTATGAAGTTGATTAAGTGAAGGATCGACCAGCAAGTCGATCAACTGGAGGATCGACCAACACGTCGATCAAGTGGATGATAGACCAGCAAATCGATTTTGTAGGGGATCGACCAGGAAGCTAATCAAGTAGAAGATGAGTGTACAGCAAGCGGATGATCGTACACCAAGTCGATCAAAGTGGAGGATCGTCCAGCAAGTCAGTTAACTGGAGGATCGACCTGCAAGTCGTTTAGATGAAGTATCGAGCAGCAAGTCGATCATGTGGGAGATCGATTAGCAAATCGATCTAGTGATAGATCGACTAGCAAGTTCATTATGTGAAAGATCGACTAGCAAGTCGATGAAATGGAGGATTGTTCAGCAAGTCGATCAAGTGGGGAATCGGACAGCAAGTTGATTAAGTGTATGAGAGTGCAGCAAGTCGATCAAGTGGAGGATCGGACACCAAGTTGAATAAGTGTATGAGCGACCAGCATGTCGATTAAATGGAGTATCGACCACCAAGTCCATTAAACGGAGGATCGACCAGAAAGTAGATCAAGTGGGGGATGGATTAGCAAGTCGATCACGTGGAGGTTGGACCAGCAAGTCGATTAGGTGGAGGTTCGACCAACAATTCGATCAAGTGGAAGATCGATCAGCAAGTGATCAAGTAGGGGATCGACCAGCAAGTCGAACAAGTGGAGGATTGACTACCAAGGAGATGAAGTTGAGAATCGAACTCCAAGTCGATTAAGTAGAGGATCGACCAGCAAGTCGATCAGTGGGGAATCGTCCAGCAAGTCGATAAAGTGGAGGATCGACCAGAAGTTTGATCAAGTGGAAGATCGACCAGTAAGTCGATCAAGCAGGGGATCGACCAGCAACTCGATCAAGTGGATGATCGACCAGCAAATCTATTAAGTTTGCGAAATTCTTATCAACGGTTACGACACAGCAGATTGCGGCGTCTCCTGCGTGGAGCATTTTCTCGTTTCTCCGCGTAAACGATGAACAATCGAGTAATATTCTCTAAAGGAAGCATCACGTGGCTTACACTAGAATATGTTAATAGCATGAAATGTCTGTAGGTTGTGTCCAATAAGTATTTTAAATGAACGTACAGAAAATCCAGTTTTGTTCAAAATGATATCCACGGTACACGACGGCGTAATCATAGATGAACACGATCCAACATTTATGAGAAATATTGAATCTTCCGGAATGCTTGAATTGTTATTTTTAGCACATATTCATATGAACTAGTGCCTTGGGCTTATGATTGCCACATTCGTTAAGATTATTCTAAATATCGTGATAAACTAAAAAGCGTTTTGGAAATTATTCGTTCATAAAAATACCTAGTTTATTGATTATCTCTGGGCGCTTGAATTGATGCTTCTGGCAGAGTCACTTTATAGAGATGTAGGCGAAACAAAGTATTGAAGAATCTTTGCAGGGGTACGTGGGCAATTAAACCTATCTCAT
>JAHLJT010004567.1:168681511-168840014 GCA_031308135.1 Acheta domesticus
CCTTCTTTAAAGATGGGTACAACTATTGCTTTTTTCCAGGCGTATGGAATGCTTTTATTGTCGACATCTGAAATATACGTAAAAGATGTTGCATATGGCTTCACCGCATAATTTATGGATTTCCCCAGTTATATTATCGGGACCCCTATATTATTAGCTCCTAAATTTCGAACTATCTATAATAAATTGGAAGTTATCACCAGTTTGGTGCGACATTGATTCCTACATCTGTGATTTTTGCCGGTGAGAAGACTTACGCAAGAACGCATTGAAAAATTCTGAATTTTAGTTGAATGACATGATTTATAGTGTAAGTAGAATAGTTGAATTATAAAAGGTACCAATGAAGCATGGATAGAATCATTAAAAACTTTAAATTTTCTATCCCGGATAGAGAGAAAGGGTATTTCTATCGACAAACTACAGATTTGATTTATTTTGCTGCACTAGTATTTCTCAAAAATTACAAACCCATATTCCTGGCCTTACTTCTGCCTCAATTAGGTGAAAGAGCGTTCAAATAAACGTGTGAAGATGCTGCAACTACATTGTTGTTTAAAATCAAACATGGGGGACATCTAAGCATTTGCTCAAGGGATCCATTTCAGAACAATCTCTTTCTTATTTGTTCTGCATTGTCACACATTACAACACGCGGCTTCCTTTCAGTTTAACTTCCGCAGAACACATTCATATCAATTAAATACCACATAGCAACGGGAAGTTAATGTTAACGTGTTCCGCACAGAATTTTTTCTCTTTGACCATTGTCAGCTTAGGTTTCCAAGCTTACTTGTTGCAGCAGGTTTTGTGCATCCAAAATATCCGAGCTGTTCGTGAGGACAGGCAGAAATAGAGGCTGCCCACGACATCTGTCGGCCTGCAATGGAAATATTTAATTTTGTAAATAATAATAATAAATTTGTATTATTTAATTTTTATGTTTTAAAACATGAACGACAATAATTGATCGTGATAAATAATTAATTATTGATCAGACATGCTTACTGGTAATGACTCAATACTGGGCTTTAATCTCTTTGATCTATTAATATGTTGCTGAAGAATCGTTGCATCATTGTTCATACCATTACGTAATCCTTCAGTTTGAATTAAAAAACGAGAATAAATTGAATGGTATTAGAGAATAAATAGAATGAAATTGGCTGTTATTTTGGCGATGTCAAATTATTTTTACTTCAATGCTCCAAAAATAAGCAAAGGAGTTCAAAAAAACGTGAACTACATTGGCTGGTACTAGGTTGAATTTTTGTGTGGCTTTTAGATTGCGTTTGCGCATGCTTGCCATAGTTTTTATGTCATATTCCAACTTTAACATTTTCCATCACTTCAACGAAACCACTGCTAGGAACATGGGAAAACACTTAATTGTTCTTATTAAATATATTCTTTGTATAGTCTTCTATATTCTTTGTAAGTATTAAAAGTTTGAAACACTTCATTTCTCAGGCACAGGTCAATGTATTCCGAATTTCCGAGCATCCAGCTTCATTTTGTAGCATGTTTTTTAAGTAAAGAAGAAACATTTGACATTTCCCAAATGTTAGCCATCCTAGAGCATGTTTGTGTGTGGTACTTTGAAAGTAAAAATTCCGAGACAAATTTCACAAACTCCCAGAAACTTTGCACAATGCTTGTAGCCACAAATCAATTGTTGGAACTTTGAAAACAAGTGAAAGATATTCTGCAGAGCACACTCATTGTTGTGACATTCTCCCATGATGTTTTATTAACAAATCTTATATTCACCCGCAGACTATCTTTCTATTTCAGTAATTTATTTTTACAAAGATGTATGTAGTATAAAATTGACAAAAAAAAGCCGAATATTCGTATTCTATGATAATTTATATTTAATGCGCATTAATTACCTGCACGGTTCCGTTGAAACTTTGGAAGTACATAACTGCTGAAATAGCTCCTCGTTCACCTACGTCACGCCACAGAGCTTGCAGTTCTGCTTCAGCCTGGAGGCCTATGCACGAAAGAGAAAAGCTAAGTCATATCAACACATCACTTATCATCTTCATCATTATCATCATCAAAAACAACATTCTACTTTTAGCGTGGGTATATCCCTGTCAGAAATTAACAACGCCCCCCTCTTTCAGCATTTGACATTGTCCTTTGAAACCCTGACGCAGAAACATCAGCCTCTCACTCCCCATCGCTGAGGTTCTTAGGCCCATTGCAGCTAGTACACCGCCGCTTGACACCCCACACAGCCCATAGCTGTTCTTAGACCCAGCATATATGTTACGGTGTACCTGCTCGGGTAAACCGGAAAGGTAGGTATACTTTTGTACAGACTAGAGCACACACGCGCTACAGTAAACCGGAAGATTTGAACTCAGTCGAGTGATGGCGAGCATATAAGATGACGATGCGATCGCTCTTGTCGGTTTGTTAGTGGCCGTGAAGTGTAAAAAGAAGCGAAATCGCGAAGCCTGATGTAAAGATTGGCTTACAAAGAGAAATGAATACACTCATACACGATTACTAAAAGAGTTACAGATTACCGTAATTATTAGCAAATGAGTAAAGTCTATCAAAAACTATTCACTTGTAACTCCTCTAATACAAAAGAAAAATACAGTTATGAGAACTTCTATTTCTCTCCATGAGAGACTGGAGGTTTCTTGCAAAGGGTCGAACGGTAGAAAAAATTGGATTTCGATTCTTCTCCGGTCGCGTGCGCAGGTCGCTACGCCTATGCAGTTTGGTCTTAAGCGGCTGGCACACAAGCTCCGGTTTACTTGAACAAGTAAACCTCTCCGGTATACCGGAACTTGCATGCCGGGCCTTAGAAGTGTTGAGGAGAGTTGAGTGAAGAGTTGAGGAGGAAAGGTGACGGACAGGCGGCGCGCACGAAGTGGTCTACGGACCCATTAAATGGTCTTTCCTCCCTCCCCCCGCTGGCTTACCACCATCTCCTACAATCGCCCTACATTCATCCTACTAGTGCGGGGGAAGGCACGGAACGGAAAGTTTATTTCTTTAGATAATTCATGGGGCTTCGAAAAGCATCCCCACACAAAGCCTAACATCCATGCGGTGGAATGTGTATCCGCGACCTTTCGTGCCGAGACAGTTATACCGGTCAGTCTTGGCGATCTGAGTAGGTTTATCACTTTAGTTATGATTTTCTGCAAAAAATATTATGTCTGGGAATAATAATTCTTAAGACAAAACGTATTGCACATTTAAATGAAACTTGACCCAAATTCTTTATAAAGAATACAGTGTTTGCAATGCAATGGGATTACGTCATCTTGTCTACGTGTCGCTATGTCTGTGGATGCACAGTTTTGTGAGAACATTGCATTTTTGGATTATGACGCATTCCCAGTCATTCGCAGCAGTAGCAGCATTCGAAGTGCCCTGACATTGGCAGCATCCAGGCATTCGCAACCTCCAGGCATTCGCAACTTCCTTGCACTCGCTCACCCAGGCACTCGCAGCACCCAGGCATTCTCAACCTCCAGGCACTGACAGTACCCAGATATTCGCAACCTCCAGGCATTTGCAGCACCCGGGCATTCGCAGCACCAAGCATTCCCAGCACCCAGGCATTTGCAGTACCCAGGCATTCGCAACCTCCAGGCATTCGCAACCTCCAGGCATTCGCAACCTCCAGGCATTCGCTACCTCCAGGCATTCGCTACCTTCAGGCATTTGCAACCTCCAGGCATTCGCAACTTCCAGGCATTCGCTACCTTCAGGCATTTGCAACCTCCAGGCATTTGCAACCTCCAGGCAATCGCAACCTCCAGGCAATCGCAACCTCCAGGCAATCGCAACCTCCAGGTATTCGTAACCTCCTTGCACTCACAGCACCCAGGCATTGGCAATACGCAGACATTCGCAACCTCTAGGCATTGGCAGCACGGCGGACGGGAGCGGCTCACCTCGCAGGTGCGCGGGCGCGAGGAGCACGACGCAGCCGCAGCGCAGGGCGGCGCGCGCCCACGCGGCCAGCGCCCCCGCGCCGCGCGCCCCCAGCGGCAGCGCCGGCCCCGCCCGCGCCCACGCCAACACCCACGCCCACGCCAACACCCACGCCAACGCCGTCCGCATGGCACGGCCCCAGCGCCCGACTCTGCAAAGACAGAAAACCCATTCAGCGAGGGAGGAGTGGACCTGCTTAACACGATCGTTGGCAATATGAAGTGAAATATAGAGAGGTCTGGTCAATTTTGTCAATTTTAAAGGTATAACAACATTATAACAGACGACAAGTATAACATTATTTTAATTATTACAAGGTTGCAGTTCAGTGACAAAATTGTTTAGATGCATAGTGACAAAACGATTACATCTACATGTTTAGTGACACTATAGCAGGGATTCCCGCTCTTTTCTGATATCGGCCCCTTAAGAGAATGGTTGCTTCATTGATCTTTCGTTTTTCTCTAAAATATATAGCACACTACATATAGCACAAATAACTACACAAATTACTTCTTGATTTATACAAATAACATCATCAAAACATGAACAAAGGTTACAGTAACCTTTTGTAGTATTATATTTTTTAATTCTTAAATATAAACACATTCTCAGAGCCAAAATCATAGATTCTCATTGCACAAAAGTTCGATTTTCATTCATGTGAATAATGTTAAATTCCAAATGAGGACAAAATCGTAATTTAATACTAGATAAATAGCAAAAGATAAACAAATACTAAATTTTGGAAAACAAATAACTAACTTTATTAATATTTTGGTAATCAATGGCATGTTGGTCAGTCGCCGGTACATACTCAACTCTCGACCCCGAAACGACGCTTTAATTATCTTTGATCCCCTACAAAGTGTCATCGACCCCTAGGGGGATGATATTGATCCCATTGGGAATCCCTGCTCCAAAGGATCAATAGAACTAGAAGCAGGCACTGTAACAGAGGTCCAGTAAATGTCTGTATCCCTATATCTCTTAATTAATACGGCGAGACCATGATTTTACTTGTTTCCAACTATATCGCTGTTTGTTATGGAAATGGTCTGCCTCATTCTATAGAAATTAGAATACATTTATCACATTTTTGCTTCCACACTACCACCTAACCACAGAACCGTTCGTTGTGCTCGAAAACATCTTTCATTTAGATTTCAATCATATGTTTTGTGTTATTGACTATGATATTTACTGAATTCTAATAAAATTAGTAAATTATTAAAACATTAAATTTGCATTAGAATTAACTGGATGCTTATAGTTTCACATGCCCATGGGTGAGAGATTACTAAATGGTTTGTTTGATACTGGGGAAAAAGCCTTCGATGAAATATATGTCTGGATTATATCGCTTCTACAATAAATGAAAATCAACGAAATGGATTGGGGTTTGTAAAGGAAGTTATTGCGATTACGAGATGTGGCATGGTGAGACGTAGATTTTTTTAATTTAAGATGTATTTACTGCCAGTACGATTTTTGAGTTGGTTCAAGAACATAACTAGTGGCGCTAAAACAGTACGTACTTTCTCATCCGTATTTTCACGCAAAATTACGCAAAAAGTATTCAAATTTTCGAAAAAATTGTACATGACCTTCGAAAATGATACTGACAATATAACAATTTCGAAAACTAATGGTTTTCAACGAACATGAGACCTGCACCATTCTCTTAAACGTCCAACAAAATTACGCAACAAACATCCAACAAAAGAAATAATAAATGATGAAGCCATATTTTGGAAATTGGAATGATACTGACAATATAACAATTTCGAAAAATAATGGTTTTCAACGAACATGAGACCTGCACCATTCTCTTAAACGTCCAACAAAATCACACTATCCAACAAAATAAATAATAAATGATGAAGCCATTTTTGGAAATTTTGAAAATGTTCCAGGGGCTTCTCGTAAAGTACCACCCACAATTAAAATATCGATTTCACATTCAAGGGGACGCGACATCAGCTAGATCGAATGTGGAATATCAATTTTGGAGAAAATCGGCCGGACGGTTTAGCCACCAGCATTGTTCACAGACGGACGGACAGACAGAAAGACGAACGGACGGACGGAAAAACAATGGAAAGATTGTCTCTTGCGAGGAAGAAGGCATCGTCTCGATCACTCTCTTACGAGATCGCGAAGCAAAAGGTTAGTTTAGAAATAATTGCGTGTGACGAGCAATTTGGAACTTTTAGAAATTTGAACTTTCATAGCGAGGGAATGATAGAACTGTGAACGAGTTAGCAGATACGATTAATATATTATAATTTAGTGTGGTAGGAAGATTATTTTAAATAATTCTTGGAGGAGAGTTGAACTTTAGGCTTGTTTCGAATCGTAAATTTCAACATTGGAATTGGAAACGTTAATCCGATAGCCATTAATTGATTTCGTTACTGAACGGTAGTATAATTGGAGTTACGATAGACATTGTGCAGTACCACCGAATTGGACTATTTGTGAAATTATTAAAAACTCGGGATTCAAAGACAGGACAATAGTGAAAGCAGGGAGTGGCGTGATAGGACTTTAGTCACAAACTTTAATAAGTCGTATGATTTTTGGGTAAAAACTAAGGGAAGACAGAAGTAAGGATATATTAGAATCAGCGCCGTATAGTTTAGTGGAGCTCGAGGCGAATAAGTTCGTGGGTAGGTGCGCATCTGATGCACGAGATAGAAGTGTTCGCGACAAGGGACTTTATTAGTGAATATCGACGATAAATATTAGACAAGATAGTGGTAGCAGGAAAGAAGAGCGGACAACGCGTCGCCCAGAGGACCGTCATCAGAAGATCTACGTGGCGACATCTGAGAAGTGAGCTCTTGGTACCGTAAAACCTGATTAGACATTCAGAAAAAGATCATGACCAAAATAATTTATCGAAGTTAAAGCAAATGCAAAATAGTAACAAAGTTATTGTTAATAGCAATTTAAAGTTAATCAGTTGAATAAATCAATCTGTTATTGTTTTAATGAATATCAGATCACATGATTATTATGCAATCCTGCATAATCTGTAGCTAGCAATCTTTGCATAAAGAATAACTTTCAGAGGTTTCTCGTCTTCCGTATGGCGGGCAGATCGAGTGGACCCATGCTGAAACTGGTAAGCAAATGGATAGATAGTGGCAAAATAGGAACCCATTGTATAAATTATTAATTTATTGAGCTGGCTAGAGCAATCAAATTTTAATATCAGTTAATCAATTAATGAGTTTGATAATAACATGTCATCATTTTAATAGTTGAGTAACGAGTATAAAAGTTGGGTGAATAAAATATACGCAGATTTGTTACAACACTTAGGTAAAGAAAGATTGCATTTTATTAATTAAGTAATTTAGTAATTTTAACAATAAATAAGGAGTATAATATCTAAGAGAAGATAATAATTATGAATAAAATAAAATGAATAATTTAAATGACATAAAAATAATTTTAATCACAAAGGGGAAGAAAAATATCTTTTAGAAAAATAACAACAAATTACACGATGTTCAATATAATTCAATCCTTTCTTTTGGAACCCCAATCTAATGATTGGTTTGTTGTAAAATATTTCGAATGATTTAAATTAGTTAAGAGTACTAGCTCAAATATTTCAGGTGAGGGAATACGAAAATGCACCTCCTTGCACCCCTCTCGCAGTTGTTTTAGTATAAATACCTAGTCAGGTGCGGTGGCGCCTCTTCGAGATTAAAATGCACAGAGAGGAGTTTCCGTAACTACAGAGTTTATAAACGTGCTTCCTAGTATTCAAACGGGTTCGCATGACATCTAGTCGTAAACAAACCTTGGTCGATTTCACATGTCAAAAAATAAGCGAATTTACATGTAACAATAGATGATTACCAATTCGTTACAATATCACACCGTTGTAGTCCCAGTAAGTTTTTTCGCTCTTTTGTTACCTTCGACTTCTACCCATTAGTGTTCTCGTTGTGTGCAACGTTTCGAACTTAGCTAAAAAAAAAGTGCCATTCAGTGGTTACGAATGTGTTTGCTTTCAACACTGGAACACAAGCACCACGATCATTGTTCTGCTCAACTCGTAAATTACTGTTCTGAGAGATAAAGCATTCGACATGTACGTTAATATCAAATACTAATGGAAATATGATGTATCTTGGTGGTCTATAGCAGCAAATATTCTGCTGAACAAAACTAAAAACAGCCTGTAAACTACTGAATAAATAAAATATTCTTGTTTAACACTCCAATAAATTAAGTATTTTAACAAAAATGTCTTCACAAGTATTGCAATAGCACACTACAATACGGATACACACTACATCAGACCTTTAATACCAAAAACATGTTTAAAAAGTTGTGTTCCATAAGGCCACACGTGAATAGCAAGTGACGGTGGGTGGCCTCCTCTTTGGAGCATTGGTGCCCCACGACATCAGCTGCATCGAAAGTAGTGGCGCACTGAGAATTCGTTCTGCACGCGCAATACGAGAGTAGAAGGAATAGCCACATCAAATATTTGCATTTTTAGTAAAAATCGAAACTGTTTGATTGTTTTGGATTTTACCCGAGTTCCTGGGTTTATAACAAAATCATAGACACCTCTCACGTGACCAGAAGTTGCATTATTTTCTGTCAAATTTTGTGCGGATTGGAAATTAGCAATATACATATCTTAAATAACTGCTTATAAGAACGTTTTCAGGAGACATTTTACTTAATGCAGATTTCAGAGAGCATTTCTTTAATTCAAATCTGGCGTTACACTGGAACGTAAAAAGTCATGAGATACCTCCTAATATCATGTCGGACCTCATTTTGTCCGGCGAAATGCAGCAACTCTACGTGGAATGAACTCAAGTCGTTGAAAGTCTCCTGCAGAAATATAGGGCCAGGGGTCCCCAACCCTATGCCCGCGTGCACCATGGCGCCCGCAAACCGTTTTAGATGTGCCCGCAGCTCATAAAAGCCGCCGCTGCACTGTGCGATTGTACGGCTTTACGTTTCGGTCTCGACATGAGTAGTGGGGGTAGCGGTGTGAGTAGTGGATGTCAGTTTGTGTTGTGTAAGTTAAACGCGCAATCGACGTATCTAATTCATCATTTATTCCTAGTTACAAGCTCATATTTGGTGTCTTCTACTTCGTTGTTTTTAAATACTTTGTCATTTTAACCCCAACATGAGTGGTGCAAGTAAAAGAAACCGAACCTATAATTTTAACACTGATTGGGAGGAATCGTATTGTTTCGTCAATGTTAAGGATAAATATGTTGTTTGTTGTGCAGCTGTAGTGTTGCAGTGGCAAAAAACATAATGTGGAACGTCACTTCAAGACAAACCATACCACGTTTAATACCAATTATCCACTTCAATCTGAATTAAGAAAGAAGAAAATAGCTCACCTAAATCGAATCTGTCTGCCCAACAATCTGTTTTTACTAGGGCTGCTGTAAAATCTAAAAGTGCCACTGCTGCTTTTTTGAAAATTTGTCACATGTTCGCAAAGAAGAAATTTTTTTTTCCAGGATGGTCAATTGTTAAAAGAAACATATCTGACTGGCATCGATGGTTTATTTGAGGGATTCTCCAATAAACATGAGATTTTTGTCAGCAATACAAGTCTTACAGTTGTCAGATAATACCGCCACAAGAAGAATACATGATATTTCAAAGGACATGCAAACTCAATTAAAGAGTGATTTGGAATTATGTGACTACTTCTCACTACAGTTTGACGAGTCTATAGATATAACAGACACAGCTACAGTTAGGCAGTTATGGTGAGAATGGTATTTAGTAACTTTACTGTAAAAGAAGATCTACTGAAATTATTACCCATGAAAGCACGTACAACAAGGTGAGGATATCTATAACATATTTTTAACATATGTAAAATCGACAGATATGCCTTTCCACAAGCTTCATGCAATAACCACAGATGGAGCACCACCAATGTTGGTAATATCAATGGATTTATTGCTCTCTGCAAGAAAGATAAACCATTTCTAAATTTCCTTTCGTATCACTAGCATTATCCACCAGGAAGTTTTGTGAAGTATAATACTACCTTTTGAACATGTCAGAAAAATAGTTACGAAAATTGTCAACTTCATTCGAGCAGCCCCTTTGCAACACCGTCTTTTTAAAGCCCGTATTAGAAAATTCTGAAGAACCTGATCTTAATCTTCAGAGTAAAATACGTTGGCTCGGTAAGAGCAAAACTCTGTCTAGATTTGTCATCTTACTAAAAGAAAAAGTTATCTCAATTCCAAAGATAAAAATTTTCCTGAATTAACGGACTCTTGCTGGCTGGTGGATTTGGGTTTAATCATAGATGCAATGAAAAAATTAAATAATTTAAACATACAGCTGCAGGGTAAAGACTTACATATAGCTTCAATGATAGGGTCTGTAAACTCATTTAAAGCCAGATTGGGTTTGTGGATATCAGATCTACAGATGAAATCACTTTTACATTTCCCAAATATGAAAAAAATGATAGACGACTTGACATGTTGAAAATGACTTGTCATCATTTGTTGTCAACTTTCCGTCACTTCAAAATCAGTTTGAAAAGCGATTTCAGCAGTTTACCACCATTGAGCCAATGGTCACCTTTTTGTCAATCCTTTTACTTGCCAAGTTAATGTAACGAAAATGGTCTGCACACACTGAAGAGTTTGTTCAAGTAAAGGCAGAAGAAGTGGAGCTGGAAATTTTGGATCTTCAGAACGACATTATCCTACAATCCAATACATCAGATGAGAACTTCTGTCATATAATTGACAAAAATAAACTTCTATTATTGAAAAGAGCATCATGTAAAATAAGATAATTTTTCGGTTCCACGTACTTGTGTGAATCATGGTTTTCAACAATGAATATTATAAAATCAAAACACAGATTTCAACTAACAGATGAACATCTTGATGATTGTTTACGAGCGGTAATATCGCCACACTCTCCTAATTATGAAGACATTTCCAATAGAATCCAATGCCAAATATTACATTGATTTGAAATTTCTACTTTATACAAAGAATTTTTAAATTATTATTTAGTAGTTATTGGCGATGTGCGTTAATTTTGTCCACATAATTCTGTTTCTGAATTAAATTAGATAAGGAATGATTAGTTCCGCAACTATTTCTTTGTAATCACGCCCTATTCCCAGTTGTATTTTGACCAATGATGTATACATAAACTCCTAGATGGATGACTGTCGCCTTGGCGGTGAGGCCACCCAAGGCGCCATTTTGCACGGCAAAAACCTTGTTCGTATTGCCGAAAGCGGTGTGTTGTAGTGAGTTTTCTCTTGACTGATTAGTGAAACATTTTTTGTTTTGATTTTTTAAATGTTTTCATTTTGATCTTTACTTAATGTAATTGTTATTTTCAAAATTGGCCCAGGAAATCAATTATTTTTTGCCTTTGTTTTATCCATGTTTTACCACTATAAGGTGGGTTTCACAACAATATCGTGTAGTGGAATCTTAGTCTTAAGTGTTCATGATTTGAGCATGTATTTTAATCTATTCATTTAGTCTCTAAATGTATGTTTTGTTCTATTTCGTGTTACGTAAAATGAAAAGAAACATTATTTATTGGTGAATATTTTCTTTCAATGGTGAAAGGTATCATTTGAATGTTTGTTCCTGCAAAAAGTTTTGTATTCATATGCAAATAAAAATGTCTGCCCATAAAAAGTACATATGTACTATATTTTTCTACGTGTTTTCATTTTAAATATCTCTGCCACCTCCCAAATCCAGCAGTTATTTATAACCTTCCATTAAGAGAGAAGAAAGAGATATTTGGAGTGAAACGCAGTTTTTCTAATCACATGAACAATAAGTACATCTTATTCTTATATTTGAAAACGGAATATTGAAACAGAGAAAGATTCCTTAATAATAAAGCTGCCGTAGTAATAATAATTTACTGTCACGTGCAGTATTAACATATAAATTGATCTATTCTGAAGTAGTATAAGAAGTTTGTACCTGTAAGTCATCATAAAAAACAAGTCCTCATTTTTGCAAGTCTCCGGTAACACTATGTCAGTGCTGTTAGTAGTTTATGTAAATTATAAAATATATTTTGACAATGTGTTGTTGCCTACAGCTTTACTTCCTTATGATGGAACAGAACCATGTTAATAAACACAATGTATACGTGTTACACTCGCAAAAATCTACCGAACCGTCATGGGCTGCAATTGACATTCGAAGCTTTTGCCGTGCAACATGGCTCCCTGTACGGCCTCACCTCCGCCTATTGGGAAAGCGCGGAGTCAGCCATCTAGTGGTATTTATATACATCATTGATTTTGACACCCTTTTTTACTGTTTATTTTTTGATTTTGGTATGTTATTTTACTCTTTATTATTACATATACAATGTTTTCACTTTTTGGAGAATTATTTGAGTAAAAATTTTCATTAATATTTTTGGTTAAAAATTTATTTTGGCAGCAAAGGCTCATATTCCATTATGTAAACATGTGTGAAGTGAGATATTCACTATTGATTGTCGCGTCATCAATATTAATAAACATTGTCCATTTATTTTACATAAAAGTATAAGCAACGATTTTCATGTTTAAATTGTATTTTAAATTAAACATTGTTTTTGCACATTTTGTTTAGTATTGCCAATGTCCAGCTATTAATATACCTTGAAAAAATGAATGGTGCCCGCCGCCTAACCGGCATTATAGAATGTGCTCTTAAGTGCAAAAAAGTTGGGGACCGCTGCACTAGGCTATGCTTTGCTCTATCTTCAGCGTAGTGTTCTATTGATTGCACTTTTGTTTATTATTATTGTCTGCATTTTCATCATTTTATTTGTTTGTACCATGTCATTTCTTGAATTGAAATATTGTCATTTCATGTATCTTATTGTTTTATTTGTTGTAAATTCACCCATAATTTTTGCCAGTGTTAATTACTTTAGTTTGTGTCATCCCATTTGTTAACATTAGAGGGTTTAATTCAGTAGCGTAGGCTCAATGTATGCGAGTGATGTGTTACATCCCCTAGTTATCCATCACTGAAAAATATTTTCAGTAAAGTATTTTATTTTCTTGTATTAAGTATCTCCCTCTGTTTCTCTATTCCCTCCCGCCATTTACGTGCGCGGTCCAATAGGCATTAGTCTCCTCGCTTGGATGTGACAGACAGAGAAACATCCCTTGAACGACCTCATTTCGTTGGCGAGGTCATTGAACTCACGGCCATGCACTGTGTGCAAGCTGCGTGGTTTCGACTGCCGGAGATGTGACATAGCCTCTTACTTCAAAGGCTTCTCATTGGCGTTCGTGTATCCCCTCCCAATAACCTTCCATACCCCCTCCTCTGATGCCCTTCTCTCTCTAATAATCCGGCAGCACGCCTGGGAATCCCACAAGTCACGTGCCACTATTTTTACCTAGAAGCGGGGAGCGGGGGCAGACTGTCTTCCTTCACAAGTCAAGCAAGTCTGCAACTATGCTTAAGCACATTTCAACATCTATCTCCCTCTGTTTCTCTATTCCCTCCCGCCATTTACGTGCGCGGTCCAATAGGCGTTAGTCCCCTCGCTGGATGTGACAGATTCTGTACAACTGGGTAACTCGATGTGTGTTAGCAGACCTAACAAAACAAGATTACTTCCATGATGTATGGAAATGGTTTGACAGAAACAATCCGTGAACTCGACACGGTGCGCGCGATGTTATTTCGTTCGTCATATGTGTCCTGCATTTTAGCGTAAATGCTGTTTACTGTAAATGCTGTGCGTTAAGTAGACTACTTTGCCTAGTTGGTGATATGTTAAAGAGAATCGTGAATTCGAAATTGTAACGCGAAAGAATAAAATTTGCGCGCGCGCGTGTGTGTGTGTGTGTGCGACATGACGAGCTCATCCAGTTCATTTGTGGTAGTGGGTGAGTCATTTGTGGCAGGGAACAGTAGTGAAATATTTCATTGTGTCATAGACAGGATTCGTGAAATTCCGTGTAGTTTTTTCTCCTATTCCGAAAAACTTAAGGTAGATAGTGATGGACAACCAAGACAACGCGAATAGGATCTCGAGTTAAAAAATTAGGTATGTACTTTTTTGTGGTTATTTTTTTAGTTTTATTGTTTTGTTTATGTAAGTTAGTGCATGCAATGAGAAAATTATGATTTTCAAGGAAGATTCAGTAATGTGTCTAATTTACAACATACACTTCTAAAATACTTCAGAGTACAGTAGAATGACGCACACTTTAAATATTTGGAATTATGCGTTCAATCTGTAATATCACGATCGCATCCCCACATCTACTAGCCAGGAGACGCCACTGGTTTAATTTATGGCTTCTTTACTAGATTGTGTTAGGTAGTTTCATTGTATAATGCGCCAAATCATTCCCATTCTGCATTTATTGCCTTTTTCGCCACGATGCTTTGCGTCGGACTCACAATCTCGCAATGAGTACTCCTTTAACATGGGGTTTCGCACCTGTCCTTTCTACTCCGCAGAAAGTTCCTATACATATATGTTTTAACATTGCAATTCGCGCCTTTACAAATTGCGGGAAATGTGCATACTAACGGTGTGAGATATCTTTCAAAAAAATTACATTTGGGTAATTTTCTGAAAAAACAAAAAAATACCTCAAAACAAACTTTCCGTCAGTATTAAAGAGTGCGTTTAGCACTATTCCGTACCAAAAGTTTGACGAAACAATTTGGGGCCATTTATGAAAAAATGGCATTTGAGCGTTTCTGAAAATGCGGAATTTTGAGCTGGTTCTCACAGAAAACTGTTGAGTTTTAGAGAAACTTTATATGGCTTTATTTAAAGCAAATGTACTCATAAATATACTAAAGTGAACAAATCACCGCTTATGTAAATATCAACAACGTGAGAGACAACTCAAAAACTTACATTTTCTGTAATTTTTGAATAAACAAAAGAATAGAGTAATGTAGGGTTTATATCAAGTCGTAGAGTACACTAGGCACTATCTTTACCAAAAGTTTAAAGAACATCTTTGGGGTCTTTTTGAGAAAATCTTATTTTTGTAATTTTTTAAAATTGCACATATTACACGCAATATTCGGCGAAAACTACTAAAATTTTCAAAAAAATATACATGACCTTAATGAAAGAACTAGCAATGGAAAAAAATTGTATTTGAAGGAAAAATCTCTATCTTCAATTTTGTATTTGTAGGAAGAGGTCGAAGAAAATTCAAACTTTTGCAATTTTCGAAAATTCAGAGTTATCCAGACACCGGACAGACGGACCGACGTTTTGCTTTCAATTGATATGAAGGACGCACGAATCAGAGATTCTGACTACACCACGTGTTAGATGATTTTTTTTCTGAATTTAGCAACTGGATTTATCAGCTTTTTTCGTTATCAGGCCCCGGCAATGAATTTTTTCTGCCGAAAATGCGCCGTTTTCTCGCGCAGCATTACATACGTTTCCCATTACTACATATATTACTCCGTATATACGTGCGCATACGGGAAAGTAACAGTTATTAACGACCCACCGGCGGCGGAGGCAGTGGCCGCGACGACTGCTTCCGTTACAGCGCGTTGTTTCCAGCGCTGCTTTAAAGCAGCAATGGGAGTTTATTTGGAATATACATTTTACAACGCAGAAACACTAATAACTTTTGCAAGCAAATGCAAATAGTTCGAAAAAATATATAATCGTAATTATTAAATACTATAGCATTGTAATATTCTCCAAATCTGCTCGTTTTTTCACGAATTACACGTTACTCCCTGTCTGAACAAGGGGCCACGAAATCAGCCAGATAGATCGGGGAATATCAGTTTTGGAGAAAATCGGCTGAACGGTTTAGGCGCTAGAGTTGTTCACAGACAGACCGACGGACAGATGTTTTCCCTTCAATCCATTTTTAGGTATCAATGAGCCATAAAACATGGATTCTGGCTACACCACGTGTTGGAGAATTTTTTTTCTAAATTTAGGAACTGGATTTATCCACTTTTTTGATACCAGAGCCCTGTAATAAGAGTTTTTCTGCCAAAAATTCGCCGTTTTTTCGCGCAGCATTACATAACTTTCTCTTCTTAAGAAGTTCCTTCTTAAGCGCGAGAAAGTAAAAATATTGTAAAGCTAATAAATAGTAAAGGGGGTGATCGGGCAAGTCGAAACTACCTCGGGTGCATGTCAATGCGGGTTGCTCCAAAGCGCGTATTTCAGTGAGCAGAAGGCAAATACGTGATTTCCAAAACCACTCACCAACATGGCCTCCATGGCGTCGCCGAAAGCTCTCGCTGCGAAACAAAAACGTAAGCGTGCGGCTCTGCAGTGCTGCTGCAGCGCTCTCACAATGCGTGCAGGGTAAATCCATTATCCGGCGCGCTCGCAATCGCTTGGGCCTGTCGCCCGCCGAGAATTTCTTGGCCTTCTGAATGTGGGCGGGAGTGCTTTCGTGACCTGACCTCCAGTCGTTGATGGTGCTTTTACCCATTAATCTCCCATCTCGATTAGGTTTTTCGTTCAGTTTCCGTGATCCCTTGAGTAATTGCCGAGATGGCCCCTTGTTTTACTTCCGCATATAAATGTAACTTCATTAACTGTGCACGTCTTCTAGAGTTCAGTGGGAAATATAGTTACTCAAATAATCGTTCTCCATGTTGTCGCGGCAGTAGGACATGATGAAGGATGAGAATCCAAATCTATAGGTGATGTGCCTTAATTTTATTACATCGAAGCGAATATTTTCTTAATAATTCTTGCCAGAAACTCTAATTTCTTTCTGTATTCAATTTGTATATGGTTTAGGGTAAGGATCCTATAATTAAGAAAACATATACAGAATACATTTCTTCCCGTAGCACGTCACACACTTTTAACCGTTTTTGACGTAAAATAAATTTAAAAAATCATTTAGATCAATGGGCGAGAGATCGTGGCTACCATTTGTTGGATGAAATGACCCTCAAACGGGCGCGACTTTTCCGCTACCGGAGCGACTGCGAAAAATTCGCGCTTCAAAGCACGCCAAACTGCTTGGAAGCGTGCGAGAGCTACTTGTCCGTCTCGGAAGCTTGGTGCTCGTGTGAGCACAGGTAACCGTGACTCCGTTCACATTTTGTCTCCAAATCCAGAAGGGAAGTACACACGCGAGCTGTAATATGTCTAGATATGTACTTTTTTCTATTCCCATTGTATATTGCTGTCATTTGATGGCTGCAACCAGTTGCATAGTGATAATCATTTCGATACAGATTTCATTATGATACAGGTTATTGACCAGTCACAGAGGAGTTAACAAACCAAGAATTGACACTTCATTAATCATTGAGAATCGTTTTAGAAAATGGTTCGTCCGATTGTGTACATTAATATTGTATTTGATATTATATTATGCACAATAGTTTTAATTTATTTTATTATTAGTATATTTTCGTGGAATATTATTTAAAATAAATTGGATCATAATTTCACTTTGATCCTATTTGACTAGCGCAGTATTCCCTCGCAGGCGGACAGGTAACCACAGCCACCCGCGGCAGCATGCGAGGGAAGATTTAGGTGGCTGTCCGCTAGGCCTGCTGACGGGTTTTAGCATTAGTGTTGACCACGGACAGACGAACATTTTGCCGCCAATCGATTATCCCATATCTACGACTCACAAAACATGGAATCTGACTACATAAAGTGTTTGAGGAAGTAATTTACTATACATGTAGGAATAAGATGTATTCCCTTTTTACTTATCAGGGTCCGGACATGAACCTTACCAGAAATTTCTGCCA
The DNA here is from genome assembly GCA_031308135.1 of Acheta domesticus. Classification (NCBI taxonomy): domain Eukaryota; kingdom Metazoa; phylum Arthropoda; class Insecta; order Orthoptera; family Gryllidae; genus Acheta; species Acheta domesticus. The sequence goes on from JAHLJT010004567.1 coordinate 168,699,250, forward strand.
AAGGTTCGCCTTTTCCTCCCACGGTTCTATTTGCGTACTTTTTTCTTACAAAATAAGGGTGCGAAAGTATAAAGAGATACTGTTGAAATTACATTTTCACTCAAGAGGAAGTTTTTTTCTTCACATTTCTTATAATTTAAATCAGTTAGTTAATGGTTATCTGAAGAAAGTAGAGAAATATTGCAGAATCTGGCAGAATTACTATTTACCGTAGACATTGGAATGATTAAATTGAATTGTGAAATTTCTCCGCCAAGATGTGTCTCAAATATTCGTAATGATGGCGATACATCCGAAAACAGGTAAAGCCGTCGCAAATTGCAAGCAGTAAGCGCAAAACAGTCTTCACGTGTAAAATAAATTCCATGATGGATGGTGGTTGTCATTTTCAAATTTGAACGCAGTTTATGAAGAATTAGTTGGTAGGTGGAAGAACCCGGCGTCTTGTCTCATTATTATGAACAGTAAAACAAGAACTTCTGGGTTCATCTCCTGTACGGGTTCATCTTCTGTACTGGTTCATCAAGTAAGCAAAGGAGTTATTGATAGTCTTTCACAAACTATATTATTAATTCGAATTATTTCTTATTATGTATAACTTACTTCCGGAAACTGGTAGTGGATCATGATTCCCTATGTTCGATCCACTGTGTGAATAATATAAAAAAGAGTACAAATTATCGTTTTGGTATGACTGACACACCTTCCTCGCCAAATAATGGTCATTATTAGGTGCTACTTTTAGCTAGCTACGGAACCAAAATTGCCCACTGTATGACATCGTAATTGAACGAGAATAAACGTATTTAAAGTTGATTTTTTATACCAAAATAAGAGCTTTTGTGTGGAAATTCGCCGTTTTCCGGCGCAAGATAACATAACTTTCTCTTCTTACAAAGTATTCGTAAGGGGAGAAAGTAAAAACCTATTCTAATAACATACAATAAATTTTCACATACAAACTATTTTTTAAGATGAAATGTGTTAAGGTGCTCCAGTTTCATAGTGTAAAACAACATGATGCCTTGACACGAGAAATTTAGTGAAACGACTCCTGTTATTTTTAATGTATCGCTGATGGAGAAGGAACTGTTCACATGCATACGTTATTCAGGTGACAAGAAGAAAAGCATGTCCTTTGTCAATGAGATATAATCTTAACAGCCCGGTCAACACGTCAGTCTGTGCGTCATGTGTGACCAATAATGGAAGTTGCGCTAATCAGGTTCAACGAAATCTGCTTCAGTGACACGGCCTAAGTAAGCCGTGTCACTCCGGTGATTTCAAGATACTTAACCTGAATTCAAATGCTTTTTACGTAGGCAAAATTGATGCTCACATTATCGAAAAATTCACCTCAATAAAGATCAGAGGCTCCATTATGTTTCCGTCACTGAGTATATTGATCAGTGGCGAATGTTTGCACCTGGCCATACATAACCATGTCTATTTGCAACTCTTTTCCTAAATTATTATTTAGAAATAATTTAACAATTCCAATTTTTGGTATACAATTTATTTCTTTAAGCAAGAAGTTAATTGTACTGAAATTTAATTACTTTACCATAAATGAGCGTTTGTCCACAACTTAATAAATGCAACAGATAGTTTTTCATCAAGGGAATGCGACCAATTCATTTATATCGGTTTTTGCTACAGTATCATGATTCTGAATGCTTGAAGCTGTAATTTTCTAAAGACGTCGTGTTTTCATCAAACCCGATTTGATATATGATAAAACAGGTAAAAATGCATAAACGATGTATAACCTATATTGGATTCCTTTTGTATTTATCGGATTTTCAAAAAACGCTGTTACAGCAAGTAAACTTTAGTCACGTCCATCAATTGCTATCCTCGCCCTAATGACAATTTTTGTAAAACATTTTTTGTTGAAAAATGTTTGCATTATAAACGTACGGAAGCATACGAGGCAATTACCTTATTTTCCTAAGGTAAATCAGCCCCTGGCGTCGATCAGGTAAATTTTCACTGCTCGAACTCTTTTTCCGTCAGCGAAAACACCCTTCCTCAAAGACGATATTCTACCCTGCCAATAACCCGATAGCACTCTCAGGACAACAATGAAACGCATTTCTAAGTTCTAATATTTACCCTGGTTCTTCAATGGGGTATGTATGCAAGCAAAAGCTCCTCAAAAAAGATCAGTTTCTTCCCTGCTGCGGATATATTCTTCTAGAGTCACGCATAACCATAAAGACTCGGCATCGACGTTCTGTAATGAATGTACGCAACGTATTTGTTGCTCTGTTGTTTATAGTGATATCGGATCTCGTATTTTCCACAGACACTGGTAAATTACGAAGATACACTAACGACCTCGACGTTGATGCTCACTTGGCTGCAGATATCGTTGCTCATCTACAGTCAACTTGCGTGTTTGTCCTGCACTGGGATGCTGAAGAACGAAAAACAGGTGACACAACACCTGAAGCTTTATTACGAATTATCTCTAGGAGATTATGTTTTGCACAATGCGATCTGTTAAAATTATGATGGTACCTGTCATATTTTAGTAGTTGAGGTTTCTAATTTAAAAGATGAAAATTTAAAAAAGATTTAATGTAAATAAAATATGAACTATAATATTAGTATAATATACAATATTTTAATAAAACACGTTTACAATTTATACATAGATTTATATATTGATAAAACATTATAACGTAATAGTATAACCTATTAGATTACTAAAGATCATTTTCTACAAATTTACTTCGAATTTTCGTTAAATCAAATGTAAACTTAGGATTCTTTAGAAATTTTATTTTAACGGTTGAATAAGAATTTTTACAAAAGGGACAATAGTTTCAAGTAAACATCAAAACCTAAAACTGAACTACACTTTGCTAATTTTTTCGTTTCTTATTAAACTCACTTAAAAAGTCCATTATCAATGGGGACTGAAGGTGTCCACTTCGGACCCAGGCGTATATTTTAATTTAATCTTTTTTTTACTTATTTTAGGTCGTTTTTCAACAGTTGTGGTCGTACAGTGAACACTGTAATTTAACTTTGGTTTTATAACTTCTGGGTAACTATAGCAGGACACATCCAAGCCCGGGGCGCGATTCGAACCCACGATCAGTCAAGCCATGGCAGCCACGGCCTTTCAGCCTTAGCGACCTCGGCTATCGGCGGAATTTTTCGACAGAAAATTATATTTTTCGACAGAAAAATTCTTTATAGTCGAATCCTAGTAACAAAAAATGGATAATTGTTGTTCTTGCATGTTGTAAATTATATTCTTTAACATTGTGTAGTCTGAAATTATATTTTGTGGGTCCTTGGTATCGAAAAATCGATTAAAAGCAAAACTCCCGTCCGTCCGTCCGTCCGTCCGTCCGTCCGTCCGTCCGTCCGTCCGTCAACGCTAGTGCCTACACTCGTCGGATGACTTTCTCCAAAATTGATACTATCCGATCAATCTAAACGAACTCAATGCCTTGCGAGTATGAAACGAATATTTTGATTTTGAGGGGAACTTTACATGAAGCTCCAGAACATGTTCTTTTTTTCAAAAATGCCTCTAAATTGTTTTAATTAAACTTCGGGCTCAGGTAGCGCAAATGGCACACGGTAAATCTCTGATATTTCTAAAATTGCAAAAGTTCAATACTTTTTCAGCGTACTCCTACAACTACAACGTTGAAGATAAATATTTTTCCTTACAAAGCGTGTTGTTCAAAAACAGATCTTAAAAAAAGTGCAATTCTTTGAAAATATGGGTAGTTTTCATACAATATTGTCTGCGATATAGGCAATTTTTAAACAATTATTTTCTTAAAAAGAGGCGCAAATTCTTTTTCTTTCAACATTCTCCTCGTTCGTATCAAAATACGGTAATAGGAGTGATACTTGTGACGAACTCTCTATTTTTTGAGATTGCAAAAAATTAACATTGCAATAGAACAATATGTATGATACAGTGTTTTTCTACTTTAAATCTCTTCTAAAAAATTAGATCTTTAAAGTCACGTACAACTTTTTTTAACTAGGAACTTTCGCGGAATTTCCGCTTGAGGTGAATGCAATTTATTAAAAAGTTCTCAAAAATGACTCCAAATTTTTTTCTTTAATTATTTCCACGAGTGGAGCAAAGGTCGTTAACTATTATGCAAGTCTTAATGTCGTTGACCTCCCCCCGATTTTCGAAACTTGCAATTAGAAATGATGCGAGAAAGGAATCCGCCTATCCCGCGACAAGCACACTATTTACGAGGTCTAATTATTATAGTAGGTGATGCACTGGGAATCAAAACTCACTAACTCACTCTATAATGTTCCCATCCTACTTCCTCAAAATTTGTACATGAACGCAGCGATGTGATACTCTCTAGAAATATTCCTTTTTAAATCGAACAGTAAATGACTTGAACAATTTACCTGTTAACAGATTTTGAAACTGGCCTTGAAAGTGTAAATACATTTAGAAAAAAATGTGATGTAAAATAAATATGTACTGACTGCGTGTTGTGCATCTTGCGTGCTTTTGTTTTGTTTCTTATTGTTATGATAATGTGTCTTAATGTAATGTAATATTCGTTTTATGTACACTGTAATACTTCTTAGAAATCTACTACCGGGTGTTTAAGCCTAAGTAGAGAAAATTTGTCTATTTGCCTACCTATCTCTTCCGCCATTGACTACACTGCGATTTTTCTAACTTTGCCCCTGAAGGTCCGTCTTCAGTATGAAATATGTCACGGTATTTTGTGACGTTCTCAGTCGTGCCGCCAGGTATCGCATGATCGCGACCTTATGAAGCAGTGATTGCGATCATGCGACTTCTAGCGGCAAAACGGAGAAAGACAAGAAATACCATCGTGACCATAGGGCAGTAGTGTCAAAGTCTTGTACTGGTGGCAGTGGCACGCCCTCTGGCACCGTAGCATGCCACGAGCTTCTCTGCGCAACTAGCGTCGGGAAAGGAAACTATTAGTGACTCCGCCGTTTTACAATAAGAATGGCGTTGTCTCTGGTGGCGAGGAAACGAACTGCGTGGCGAAATCGACCCTCGAACGTAGCGAGAGAACTGTCAGAGTCGCTTATACACTGCCGATACTGTAGGGTACGCAATCAGTAAGATTGCGTCATCTACTGTTTCGGCAGGAAGAACACGAACATGGATCGCCACGAACGTGGCGACTCCGCTACTACTCGAGGGACGATTTCGTCGTGCCACGACTCCCGCTCGTGGCATCGACCTTGACAACACTGCCTAAGTAGATAAAATTTATCTATTTGTCTACCTACATATCTACTTCCGTCATTGACTAGTGCTCTGAGCAGCGCGTCGTTCGTCTGGTGTTACTTCAGGCAATGCGAGCGCGGGCGCGGGGGCGGGGGCGGGCGCCAGCGCGTGGGCGGAAGGCGCGAGGGGGCTACTGCGCGCGCTGCTGCGCCGCATGGGCCGGGAAGGCCGACGGCCGCTGCGGGAGGCGCTGCTGGGCGCTGCGCAACTCGACCACATGACCGTACTCGCTGCGCCCTGCGCCCGTCGCCCACTCGTGCTACTGCCTGCCCCACGCCGCTCTGCTGCGCCACCTGCGCCAGGTAACCGCCCTTGTCGCCATTTTTACACGACCGCGCGAAACACAAAGGATTGATTGATTGTTCGTGATTCCGGGCGCGACAACTACTTAGGTCAGTCGTCCCGTAAATGTTTTTCTTCGGGAGGTGGCGGTGATCTTTCCCCGCTGGATGGCGAGATCCAGCGACGACCTATCGTCGACTAGCGGAGTTTTCCCCTAATCAGGTATCTCCCATCAGCGGGGCCCTGTCCCAGCCGGGACAAGTTCTAAGCTCCCGACCGGTCTCCCGGCATGTGTGGTAGTGAAGTGCATGTTAGTGTGTGTGTAAGGAGTGAGGATAGGACAAGGAAGAGGAGGGAAAGATCGCGCGCGGTCCGTGGCCTGTTTGTTAGGGTACTGCTCTGGCATTCGCCTGGTGTTGATCGAAGAAACCACGGAAAACTACCGATCAGTGAAGCCGGCCGCTAGGATTCTCCTCCAGTCAGCTGCTGCATTCGACCTAGCTGAAAAGCTGGTATCGAAAATCGTGCCGCCGCCGGGACTCGAACCTAGGACTGCAATTACATCAGTTGATGCACTGAGGTCCTCTCTCCCTGGTGCGAGGCACAAAGGAGGATTTGGTTTTTCTTGATAGTGATCTGGGTTTGTTTGTGCCTAATTATCGCCCAGTGGCGTGTGGTGAAGGGCTTAGTTTGGGTAAGCAATAAAATATAAATGCCCGGTAAGCCATTCATTAGTTTCAAAAAGTTGGCTATTAAATTTCCTTACAACTGTTTTCGAAGTTGTAATGTCCGGCGTTGGCCTTCCTGCCTTAAATGTTTTTCTTACCTTTAAAGTTTCGCGAAACAAAACTCATTAATAAATCTTAAATCACGCACATGCGTCCGTCTACGCCGCTGTCTGCAGTAGAAAGATCCATGTTCGTGTTCTTCCTGCCGAAACAGTAGCTGACGCAATCTTACTGATTGCGTACCCTACAGTATCGGCAGTGTACAAGCGACTCTGACAGTTCTCTCGCTACGTACTGTGGTGCGTCATGTTACATGCTCTGAAGCATTCAGCTTGGGAGGATTTGTTTACTTTCTCAAGCCAGCGTTCAGCGTTGCCACTCAACTGACTCACACGAAGTCGCGGATGCAATAAGGTTCGGCTGTGGTGAAGGTTGTGAAAATGATATCAAGACGTGTCGTCACATGTCAGTAATTGTTAATGTTTTGAGGTTTAATTTAACTGCTGTCATGTAGGTGGTGTCCTGAGCGTATTAATATGTAGCAACAGCGCATCGAGCTGTCAGAGTCTCTTATACGATGCCGGTACTGTAGGGTATAACCCACATAGTAGTTTCACTTATAATGATAAACTAAAATCTGAATTATCACGTATAAGAATAAACATACACTACACTTAAAATTACGCACTTCAGTGTGCATATACCTACACGCATTTAACATTAAAAGACAAGATTTTCGTTTGAAACAAAGCTTTCCTACAAGCGAGGTCTCCCAACTCAGCCGATTGTAGGACCCCACGAAACGCATCGAGCACACCCGATCCCACCCGAGCTTCCTGACGCCCCGCGCGTCTCGTACACACCATGCTTGGCAAGCGCGGGCATTCCATAACTCTAGTGTAAAACTACACCACGCTTTCGATAAATTAGAAGATTTATAAATAAAGATGTTATAAATAAAGTAAGATTTATTTTCTGTTACAAAAAAGTAATTTTTTTCTAAGTTACAGAGTACCCAATGTGTACCTTGCGTACATGAAGGACATCACGTGTCTCAATAGATGAATATCTTTACGCTTGCATTCCTCATAAAACAGCATGAATGACACAGCCTGTACAAAGAACCAAAAAATCCAATATGGCAACAAACTAGACTCCATTTTCATTTGCCATAAGAAGGAACTACTTCTTAAGAAATAAAGTTATGTAATGCTGCGGGGAAAATGTCGAATTTCAGGTAGTAATAACTCTTATTACAGGGCCCTCGTAACAAAAAGTGGATACATCCAGTTGTTAAATTTAGAAAAAAAATCGTCTAACACTAGGTGTAGCCAGAATCCATGTTTTGTGGGTCCTTGATAGTGAAAAATCGATTGACAGCAAAACGTGTGTCCATCAGCCAGTGAACAACGCTAGCAACTAAACCATTTAGCCAATTTTCTACAAAACTGATATTCCCCAATCGATCTGACTGATGTCGCAGGCCCATTATTTTGAAGCTAAATATTAATTTTGGGGATAACTTTACACGAAGCCCCTGGAACATTTTCAAAATTTCCAAAAAAATGGCTCCAACGTTTTTGATTGAACTTTGTTATTGTTTAGTGTGAAGGACGTTTAAGAGAATGGTGTAAGTCTCATGTTCGTTAAAAACCCTTTTTCAAAAATTGCTTACGTTCAATTTTTTGCGGCGACTTCCTACTTCTACAATTAATCTTCTACCCTTAATAAAACTGCCCCTACCTTTAATATTCTACCCTTAATAAAATCTGTCCCTAAAAGATCGATTTTGATACGTCATGTACAATTTTCGAAAATATAGGTACTAAAATATATTTTTTACTAAAATATATTTTTTAGTAATTTTCCATCAAACTTAGTAACATTGTTGCTTGTAGCAACACAGTGTTGTATAGCCATTCTGATAGGCGAATATGACCGCCGTTCTTTCGCGTTAATATAAACTAATAAATTTATTTACGGCTAAAATACGCATCAAGAATCGTTGATATATTTATATAGAACGTATCACCATTAATTATATCTCATTTGTTGTTTAAAACCTTTGACAAATGTCCTTGTGTCAGGAACTTGGGTATAAATTCGTCTTCATATCTTGCATATCAAATGCTGTAATACGTTGCTAAAAACCAATATAGCGAGCAGTGGACTCCATTTTGTTGATTTATTGTTCATAGCTAAATATATTTATATACTAAAAAAGCACCGCACAGTCCCGTATGTTTTACTCTCTCGCATACTATACATGGGGTATAGTGAAAGTTACATAATGTTGGAGCCTAAAAAAGAGATTTTGAAAAACATTAATTTGTCAAAAGCAGCTCCAAATTGTTACTCTGAACTACTTCTGAGGGTAGTGGTAAATGCACAGAATAACATGGCGGAAATGCCCTCTTGATGTATTCTTTTGAGTTTTTAAATATTGCATACACCTCTTTCAAAATATCCTTCACGTCATTACAATTTATTTTATAAATGTATTTCATTGTTTAGCCAGTTTGAAAGCACAGAAGCTTCAAAACCTTTGATGATGGTTTTTCAAAACGTCGTTAGTTTTTAAACTTGAGGGAACTAAAACTGGCAAATTTTTGAAACAGTTCCATTCCATTTCAGTCCATTCTATTCCCATCCCATCCACCTATTCATCCATCCATTCCATTCCACCCATTCCATCAATCCGTCTAGTCCATCAACCCATCCAGTCCATCAACCCATCCAGTCCGTAAACCCATCCAGTCCATCAATCCATCCAGTCCATCAACCCATCTAGTCCATCAATACATCCAGTCCATCAATACATCCAGTCCATCAATATACATCCAGTCCATCAACCCATCCAGTCCATCAATACATCCAGTCCATCAATACATTCAGTCCATCAATACATTCAGTCCATCAGTCCATCCAGTCCATCAACCCATCCAGTCCATCAATCCATCCAGTCCATCAACCCATCCAGTCCATCAATACATCCAGTCCATCAATACATTCAGTCCATCAGTCCATCCAGTCCATCAACCCATCCAGTCCATCAACCCATCCAGTCCATCAATCCATCCAGTCCATCAACCCATCCAGTCCATCAATACATCCAGTCCATCAACCCATCCAGTCCATCAACCCATCCAGTCCATCAACCCATCCAGTCCATCAACCCATCCAGCCTATCAATACATTCAGTCCATCAATACATCCAGTCCATCAACCCATCCAGTCCATCAACCCATCCAGTCCATCAATCCATCCAGTCCATCAACCCATCCAGTCCATCAACCCATCCAGTCCATCAACCCATCCAGTCCATCAACCCATCCAGTCCATCAACCCATCCAGTCCATCAACCCATCCAGTCCATCAATACATTCAGTCCATCAACCCATCCAGTCCATCAACCCATCCAGTCCATCAATACATCCAGACCATCAATATACATCCAGACCATCAATATACATCCAGTCCATCAACCATCCAGTCCATCAACCCATCCAGTCCATCAACCCATCCAGTCCATCAATCCATCCAGTCCATCAATCCATCCAGTCCATCAATCCATCCAGTCCATCAACCCATCCAGTCCATCAATACATCCAGTCCATCAATACATTCAGTCCATCCAGTCCATCAACCCATCCAGTCCATCAATACCATCCAGTCCATCAATCCATCCAGTCATCAACCCATCCAGTCCATCAATACCATCCAGTCCATCAATACATCCAGTCCATCAACCCATCCAGTCCATCAATCCATCCAGTCCATCAACCCATCCAGTCCATCAATACATTCAGTCCATCAATACATCCAGTCCATCAACCCATCCAGTCCATCAACCCATCCAGTCCATCAATCCATCCAGTCCATCAACCCATCCAGTCCATCAACCCATCCAGTCCATCATACATCCAGTCCATCAACCCATCCAGTCCATCAACCATCCAGTCCATCAATACATCAGTCCATCAATACATCCAGTCCATCAACCCATCCAGTCCATCAACCATCCAGTCCATCAACCCATCCAGTCCATCAATACATCCAGTCCATCAACCCATCCAGTCCATCAACCATCCAGTCCATCAACCCATCCAGTCCATCAACCCATCCAGTCCATCAATACATCCAGTCCATCCATCCAGTCCATCAACCCATCCAGTCCATCAATCCATCCAGTCCATCAATCCATCCAGTCCATCACCCATCCAGTCCATCAATACATCCAGTCCATCAATACATCCAGTCCATCAACCCATCCAGTCCATCAACCATCAGTCCATCCCATCCAGTCCATCAATACATCAGTCATCAATACATCAGTCCATCAACCATCCAGTCCTCAACCCATCCATTCCATCAACCCATCCAGTCCATCACACATTCAGTCCATCAATACATCAGTCCATCAACCCATCCAGTCCATCAACCCATCCAGTCCTCAATCCATCAGTCACATCAACCCATCCAGTCCATCAACCCATCCAGTCCATCAATACATTCAGTCCATCAACCCATCCAGTCCATCAACCCATCCAGTCCATCAACCCATCCAGTCCATCAATACATTCAGTCTCATCTATACTACTCTTCTTACCTGTTTTTACAACCCATCGGCAGTCCGATACCCATCCATTCCATCACTCCATCATCCATGTCTCCATCATACATCCAGTCCATCAAACCCAATCCAGTCCATCAACCCATCCCAGTCCCATCAACCCATCCAAGTCCATCAACCCATCCAGTCCATCAATACATCCAGTCCATCAACCCATCCAGTCCATCACCTCATCCAGTCCATCCAATCCATCCAGTCCATCAATCCATCCAGTCCATCAAACCCCCATCCAGTTCCATCAATACATCCAGTCCATCATACATCCAGTCCATCAACCCATCCAGGCCATCAAAAACCCATCCCAGTCCATCACCCATCCAGTCCATCAATACATCCAGGTCCATCAATACATCCAGTCCAATCAACCCATCAGCCATTCCATACCCATCCAGTCCATCAATCCATCCAGTCCATCAACCCATCCAGTCCATCAACCCATCCGTCCATCAATACATCCAGTCCATCAAACCCATCGTCATCAACCCATCCAGTCCATCAATACATTCAGTCCAATCAATACATCCAGTCCATCAACCCATCCAGTCCATCAACCCATCCAGTCCATCAACCCATCCAGTCCATCATACATCCAGTCCATCAACCCATCCAGTCCATCAACCCATCCAGTCCATCAATCCATCCAGTCCATCAATACATCCAGTCCATCAACCCATCCAGTCCAGCAACCCATCCAGTTCCATCAACCCATCCAGTCCCTCAACCCATCCAGTCCATCAACCCATCCAGTCCATCAACCCATCCAGTCCATCAACCATCCAGTCCATCAATACATCCAGTCCATCAACCCATCCAGTCCATCAACCCATCCAGTCCATCAACCCATCCGTCCATCAATACATTCAGTCCATCAATACATCCAGTCCATCACCCATCCAGTCCATCAACCCATCCAGTCCATCACACCCATCCAGTCCATCAATCCATCCAGTCCATCAACCCATCCAGTCCATCAACCCATCCAGTCCAACCATCCAGTCCATCAATACATCCAGTCCATCAATACATCCAGTCCATCAACCATCCAGTCCATCAACCCATCCAGTCCATCAACCCATCCAGTCCATCAACCCATCCAGTCCATCAATCCATTCAGTCCATCAATACATCAGTCCATCCACCCATCCAGTCCATCAATCCATCCAGTCCATCAATCCATCCAGTCCATCAACCCATCCAGTCCATCAATACATCCAGTCCCATCACCCATCCAGTCCATCAACCCATCCAGTCCATCAACCCATCCAGTCCATCAATACATCCAGTCCATCAACCCATCCAGTCCATAAAACCATCCAGTCCATCAATACATCCAGTCCATCAACCCATCCAGTCCATCAACCCATCCAGTCCATCAACCCATCCAGTCCATCAATACATCCAGTCCATCAACCATCCAGTCCATCAATACATCCAGTCCATCAACCCATCCAGTCCATCAATACATCCAGTCCATCAATACATTCAGTCCATCAATACATCAGCCATCAATCCATCCAGTCCATCAACCAATCCAGTCCATCAACCCTCCAGTCATCAACCAATCCAGTCCTCAATCCATCAGCCATCAACCCATCCAGCCATCAATACCTCCAGTCCATCTACATCCAGTCCATCAATACCTCCAGTCCATCAACCCATCCAGTCCAATCAAATCCCATCCAGTCCTCAATCCATCCAGTCCATCAATCCAGTCCAGTCCATCATCCCATCCAAGTCCAATCAATCCCATCCAGTCCATCAATCCCATCCAGTCCATCAACCCATCCAGTCCATCAATCCATCCAGTCCATCAATCCATCCAGTCCAATCAACCATCCAGTCCATCAATCCATCCAGTCCATCAACCCATCCAGTCCATCAACCCATCCAGTCCATCAACCCATCCAGTCCATCAATCATCCAGTTCATCAATACATCCAGTCCATCAGTCATCCAGTCCATTAATACAGCAGTCCATCAATAAATCCAGTCATCAATCTATCCAGTCCATTATACAGCAGTCCATCAATACATCCATTCCATCAATCCTTCCGTTCCATCAATACATCCATTCATCTATCCCATCTAATCCATGTCATCTAATCCATTCCATCTCGTCCATCCCATCCCGTCCATCCATACATTGCATTCTGCGAAAAATACTGGTTTTCAAAGTTGTCTAAGAAGAAGACGGAAAGACTTTCTAAGAACCTGCCCAAAGCTGAATCACAGCATTCCTTTGATGTGACGCTTTGATTGTTAAAATAGCTAATATTTACTACAAAAATTTCCTTTTAAATTAGAAAAAAAATCTTCAACGACGATGTTCAAAATAAGAAATGTATTAAAATACTCAGAGAATTACTTACTGTGCGATGATACACGAGGTGTAAAAATGCGCTAAAAAATAAAATTAACCAACTCAGTGAGCATCAGCATACATGTGAGCAAAGCTCGCGGCGGGCGGTCGTTAAGCTGCTGCTGTCAATCTAGAGCTCATGTGTATGTTATTTAAGAGGCCATAAACTGCACAGTGAAGTTTTAATGGAGAATGGGAGATCGTATCACAATTACGGTACGTGTGAAGAGTAATCAATGTCTATCGGTAGATCAAAAAATTGTCATTAATTTGTTTCTCTGATTGCATGCAATAGCTATCAGTATTTTTGTTATAGGATCTTACAATGGAACAATTATTCGGGATGATTTTTACATCCAGTACGTACACATGGAGTAATACATGTAATATGGAGAAAGTTATGTAATGTTGTGAAGAATCTATTTTGAGATTTTAACGGGAATACATATTTTGCGTGTCCCCTGATACCGAAAAAGTGTTGCTTTTTTTCAAATTTCTCAAAAACGGCTTCATATTTTTCTTTAAGTACGTTACGGTACGGTTTTTCAAAGAGAGCAAGTCCCATTTTTGGTGAACTATTTTCGGAATTTGCACTTTAAATTACTTAATGAAACATTCGTATGTTCATCAAAATAAGGTATTTAAATAAGGTCATGTACAATTTCCTGAAAATGTGAGTAGTTGGCGTAATTTTGAAAATTCCAAAACTGCACTATTTTCCCTCCCTTTTGCTGAAAAATGTCTTTCACGAAATAACTGAAGAATTAGCTTGATGTAGTTTGCAATATTATAAAACAAATATTACGTATAAATTAGATAAAACGAGTAATTATGTGCTGGTGTAGCTTTTTTGGCTTATTCGTTTCTTTCGTGTAGCAATGAAAATGTTTCGGTCCAAAAAATACCTTATTCTTATGGTTTTCAATCTGCTGAATTAAAAAATCACTATAAAATGACCAACTAGCTCTTGCTTGGAAAATACAGTGACAAGCCATTTTTTAGAGACTATATTTTCAGTTTTGGGGGAAATTTTGTTTTCGAGAGTTATCACCTCTGACAACGGTCGAAACGTAAGGTTTTGTTTGTGTGTTATAAACCCAATTAGTACAGTTGCAGTGATAAAGTTGCGTGTAGTAGAATTGCGACATTTCTGTGGTAATTAGTGCATAATTTCTGGAGTGCTTTTGATGGGTTTTTTTCTGGAGGTTTTGGAGTGCTTTTGAAATACAATTTGTTAAATTGTACTCTCTCTACAAAGGCTTGACTTTCTCTTAAAGGCAGGATTATCAATGAAGAAACGAGGAACTGTTCAATACCGGAATATTTCATCTGCTATTCAGCCTATTCCATATTCAGATGTTTACCAGTTCTTATACCACTCTAAAATTATTAGCTTGGAGTAGAAAATAATGATAGTGTGGAAGAAGAACCCACCCAGGTATCTCCCAACCAACAGGTGTCACCCACCAGCAGGGCACCGCCCCAGCCTGAACAAGATCTAAGCTTCCGACCGGTCTTGCGGTATTGTGGTCATGTAGTGCATGTTCGTGTGTGCGTGTAAGTAATGGAGAGGACAGGACAAGGAAGAGGAAAGAATGATCACGCGCGGCCCGTGGCCCGTTTGTTCGGGCATTCGCCTGGTGTTGACTGAAGAAACTACGTAACAGAGCAGCCGGCCACTAGAATTCTTCTCCCTGCCTGGTGTCGAAAATTCTGCTGCCGTCGGGACTTGAACTCTTAGGACCTCCCGGTCAGTAACTGCAATGACATCGATTGATGCCCTGAGACACCTAAGCCTGTCCGATGTTCGGCGCCGTTAATAATATACAGCAGTGTTGCCAAGGTCGATGCTACAAGCGGGAGTCCGTGGCACGAGTGCCACGACGAAATCGTCTCTCCAGCCGTTCATCACCCCGCCACCAGAGACAACGCCATCCCTATTGTAAAACGGCGGGGTTACTAATAGTTTCCTCTCCCGACGCTAGTGCCGCAGAGAAGCTCGTAGCATGGCACGGTGCCGCGAGGCATGCTACTGGCAGCAGTAGAAGACCTTGACACCACTGGTACACCACATCTAAGAGATTGTCATCTCATAACACGATCTTCGTGAGTTTTGTAAAATATTGATAGACGTTTTTTCTGAAAATTGCAAAGTTTCCATTTTTATTTGACAAAATGAATACTTTGCTTAAAACGGGAGCTCACCAAATGGCTGCCCGCGAGCCGCATGCAGGCCTCATTGACATTTATTATGGCTTGCAAATGGTTATTAGTCAAATGTGAATGTCCCTTGCGTCCATGACGGGCAAGAACATAGTGCTTCTAGCGCACACGCCTTGTCGAAGTAAGCAGCCTGTTAATGTAAAATTAGGTTAAGTTTAAATTCCAGTATTTTTTCTTGTAAATTCAGAAATTCAAAATCATCTCAATATGTTTCATCGCGTTATGTATGGTACGGCCTGATAACACACATCGTTTCATTCCCCCCTTCCTCATTTCAGAGCTACCGGGCAAACAGCCGAGATCAACAATACGGGTTTACGTGTGGATCGCCCGGAACCACATTGAAGGTTTTAGATATGGCCATTGAGGCCTTGCAAGTTGGACACTCCTAAATTATTAGTTCAATCATGCACATTCAAACGGTCAACAGAGACGACCTCGTTCCCAACAATCGTTCTTCGCTTTTTCTCTCAGATCTCGCATATTCGCCTGTCGATTTGTAAACGGGAAGGTTAAGGGATAAGAGCCAACCATCATTTTAATAATATTTTAATATATTATATAATAATATATATTTTATATAATAATAATATTCATTTAAATTAATTCAATGAATAATATGTGCATTATTTAATGAAAACAGAACGACTGAGGAACACGTGACAAACTTTAACCTCCAAAAAACCCATAGGTGTAGCTACAGAGAAACTAAAATGTGAAAATTTAAAACGGTGTGGCGAACGTATCAAAAATTAATTTAAAATTTGAGGAACTCTTGACTCTCCTTTCAGAAGATGCAATAAAATTTTAGAGCGATAAACACATGCATTACTTACGTGCTGTGATGAAAACATTGCTTCTAAATTTTAAAAAACTAACCAAGAATAATAAACGTCGGTACTTACATCTTACCCAGATGGTAATCGATCACAATGACTGATGTCATAACCATCACGACGGTATCACTTGGCTGTTCAGAGACTGGCTGGTCAGAGACTGTTTCACCTCAAAGGGTAAAAACGTTGTGCAGGGTTGCCCGTTGCCAACTGAATGCTCTGTGACGTCACAGACTGTCGCTTCCCAGCACCCCGACGGGCAGCGCTTCTGCGGCGATGAAAGCAAGCAGACGAAAGGCAGCCAGGAAACGTAGGCAACTAACCTCTTTTATTTATTTATTTTGTCAAAAAAACAGTAAAAAAACTGTATATGACGTGTGGGGAAGAAATTTATCTGCGCACATTTTCTTGAGGGCCAGAATTTTATTAAAAAAAACAAAAAAAAACGAAAAAAATGAATTTAGAAAATAGTTATTTAGAAAAATCAAAATAATTGAAAAATGTTTTTTCCCGAGTTATAGAAAATCAATTTCAACTGTAAATGAACTACAAGCAAAAGGAGTGCTCAACAAAACGTGCGCACAGTGAAGCTACATTTACGTCCAGAAGCAAAACAAGGGGCCATCTCAGCATTTGCTCAATGGATCAGGGAAACTGGACAAAAACCTGATCGAGATGGGGGTCATTGACCCGGAAGCTGAAGTACATTACTTGTTACAGGCGTATTAAATATTTTTTTAAATGTATACAATGCAAACATAAACTAATTCATTATATATCTTTGTTTTGTTACATTAAACATTATTTTTCTTTTTCACGATCAGTATAGTCTCTAATTGTATAGAAACAGTTTTGCAGCAGAAAAGATTTTACTTTTAACTTAAATTTGTGTACCGACTTTAATTGTTTTATGTCATCTGGCAATGCGTTGTAAAGTAACGTACATGTATTGTATGTTGATTTCTTGTACTGAGCTGTTGATACTGACACTTGATGCACGTGATTTCTACGGCGTGTGTTGTAATTATAAATATCAATATTGCATGAAAATATGTTCCCTCCGTTAAGTAGGTCATTTTTGACAAATATTACAGATTCGTAAATAAATAGACAAGCTCAATGAAAAGAGGCTTGCAGGAATCACGTGGAAGGCATTTTTTCATTATTCGAATAATTTTCTTTTGCAATCTGAAGGTCTGAATACTACAGGATGAGCTTCCCCAGAATATTATGCCATATCTCAGGCGGGAATGCACATTTGCAAAATAAACGCAACGAGCTGCATGAAGGCTGACAGAATTTGAAAGAATTCTGAATGCATAGCATGATGAACTTAATTGAGGTTTGATTGAATTGAAAGACCTACAAATTTTGTTGCCTCAACATCAGCTAATTGCATATTGTTCATTTTCAATGGAACATGCGATTTCCGATTTGAGATGCAAAAATGCATTGAAACATTGAAATCTCTACCACAACACGTAGATATACATGTTGCTTCATAAGCATTTTAACAGTTCCCTGATGCATCAATGTATGCAATGCATAGTTGCATTTCCCACATCAAAATAATCGAATTTCCTGATCACCTGTTCTCAATATTGAGATTCATTTTTTACAATCCACCAAAAGGTTTTTCTTTGTGTGGTTTCTTTGAATAAATAAATAAATATCATCCTGCACACTGAATTTCATTTATTTCCTTTCCAACTGCTACCTCAAAACAATACAATTGCTGAAAATTCAAAGAGTAAGGTTAAAAGTGCCCGTCTAATTTGCAATCTATAGACAACCTCACCATTGAGAATTTTTCACAGATATACACGTTCTGAATAAAAATTGCAATCGAAATAAAATATGTATGGCATTGATATCGAGACACTGTACAGCTTTACGTCGGTATACATCAATTAACATAATACGATGTCAGTGGTGTCCAACATGCAAGGCCTCAAGGGTCACAACTAAAACGTTTATTATGGTAGCGGGCCATATTTTCATTACTCAGGCGATCCACACCTGAATTTCTGATCCCGGTACTTTGCCCGGCTGGGAACTGAAACGGAGGGAGAGGGGAGCAATGGAACCAGTGAAATACATTGAGTTGGTTTTGAATTTCTGAAATTATTGGAAAAAATTCTCAAATTTAAACTTAACCTATTTTCACATCAAGGGCATGTTGACCTGTACATGTGCGTGTGCAAGGGCGTGTACATTAGGTGCACAAAGTTCTCGCTCGACATGAATGAAACGGACTTTTCACTTTTGACTAAATTACCTTTCGCGGGCCGCCATCTGGACAACCCTGTACTATGTTATCAATCAATTAACTGGTTTCCTTTCAATGAATCAATCAGATTAACAGCAGCAAATACAGACACAAAACTCAATTGGAAACAACAAATCACATCATTACTCTCGGTAATTCCGGTGGAGTAGAGTTGGAAATTGCGCTAGCGCAGTGGCTCCGAAGTGGCAAAACAAGGCATGCGCTAAGGTGTTTCACACTGAGCTGAACTCTCTGTTTTGTAATTTTGGTAAGTTCCCACTTACTTGGGACTATAAGGAATTGGAACAGCTGAAGAAAAGAAATATTAATTTGTAGTATGTTTATTTACGACGTTTCGAAGACGGTTGCCTTCGTCCTCAGGCTACTTTTAACACAGTGCATTAATCAATGCATTAACAAGGAAATTCGAGTTTTGATAAACACACAAGCTGAATTAATAACATTAATACAAATGTTAATTTTGTCTGTACTATTAACATTTAATTTATTTTTTTTCTTTTTTTTCAGATTTCCCCTCTTCCAGTAACCCTGCAGAGGCGGGAATTTATTCAAGTTAGAGGCTTACAATTATTACAGATGATTAGACTTTTGTAGAGTGAGGGGGAGGTAACTTAAATAAATTGTAACTTAAATAAACTACTTACATCTATACTATACACTATATTTAACTTATAACCATTTTACAATACCTGCTTTCGGCGTATTAATAGTTTAACAAAGTCTAGATAATAGTGTTCAGAAAGTTCTCGGAGCTCTTTTTTCTTCTATTGTTATTTCCATTCATTCTCACATTCGCTCATAAATGTATATGTACAGAACACATTCACTCACCCATACACACTTCACGGCAAGATTTACACATTTTTAAAACAAGGGCCACGACATTACCCACAACGATTGGGGAATATCAATTTTGGAGAAAAGCGGGTGCAAGGTTTGTGAGCTACCGTTGTGCACAGATGGACGGACAGACAGGCAGTTTTGCCGTGAATCGATTTTTCGGTATGAAGGATGCACAAAATATAATTCTGGCTACACCACGTGTTAGAGGATTTTTTTCTATATTTAGTAACTAGATTTATCTAATTTTTTTCCTACCAGGGCCCGGCAATATCAGTTTAAATGTCGAAAATTCTCCGTTTTCCGGCATACAATTACAATACATTCTCTTCCTACGTTAGTAAGTGCGAGAATGCATTAACTCTGTTTATAATTGTCACCTTTCCCGTCATCTTGTTGGACGCTATTACACTCGGAGAATATGTTCCGCAGAATCCAAATTGTGAGCATGTTACTAAGTAACAATGCGTTTTAATAATTACATTTGTTCAAAGAATTGGTCGGCCCGACCGGGATTCCAAGTCAGGGTCTTCTAGTTTACGTCTAGCTGCTCTGACCACTACGCTACCAAGGCAACCAACCCTTCGAAGAGTTTTTTCACGAGCGCAATTATCGCTCCTTGTATGTATATAATTGTCACCTTTCCCGTCACCTTGTTGAGGCTATTGCGCTCGGAGAATATGTTCCGCAGTCGTATCGAATCTAAATTGTGAGCCATGTTACTAAGTAACAATGCGTTTTAATAATTAAATCTATTCAAACAATTGGTCGGCCCGACCGGGATTCGAACGCGGACCTTCTGATTTGGCCCGGGTTCAAATCTCGATCGGGCCGACCAATTCTTTGAAGAAATGTAATTGGTAACTGTGCTGTTGTGTGGCAGCACCCGGCCCTGGGCGAGGCGGACTGGCTGGTGCTGCCGCCGGGGCGGGGCGGGCGCGTGGGCGGGCGTGGCGGCGCCGGCCGACGCCGTGTTCCTGGTGGCGCGCGGGGCGGCGCAAGGGGCGCGTGCAGCTGGAGGCGCTGCACCGGCCGTCGCCCGCCGGCGCCGCCCGTCCCGCGCGCCCTTCGCCTCGTGGGCGCCCGGCGCCCGCCGGGGGCCTGCGCGGCGCGCCCTCCCTCGCGCAGCTGCTGCGCGCGCGCCTCGACCTGGCGCGCCCCCCGTGCGCTGCATCCTGCCCTTCGTGAGTGCCGCGAAAGTCCATTACAGTCGCGATCATGCGAAATCTAGCGGAACGACTGAGAAAGATGGGAAATACCGTGACATATTTCATCGCGAAGATGGGCCTTGAGGGGCAAAGTTAGAAAAATTGTAGTATAAGGGGTCATTCATAAATTACGTAACGCTAAAGGGGGAGAGAGATGGTCTGAGGCAGCGTTACGCTGCGTTACATAGAGAAGTGCGTTACAACGGTGAGTGGTATTGTAAATACTCGAAATTTGCGTTACCTAATTTATGGACGACACTTAAACCCTCGTTAACACGAATTCCAAGGGACCGAAATATTAGGAGTTCGTGCTGTAAAAATTGGTATTATAAATGTCCGTATTACGTAATCCATTGCCGGATCCGAAGTTTTGTTCGTGTTAAGGCCAAATTCATATTAAGCGAGTTCGTGTTAACGAGGATTTACTGTAACTAAGGAGCGTATTTTGATGACCTAAAATATTGCCAAAAATAATCAATAAAATCTCATTAAAATGCTTAATAAAATGCAACAGCGCGAGTTCCTTCTGCTGCTCCACACCGTTACTTCACTACGACAAAAATTAGAGGGGAAATAATAATCTTATCTTTCTTCTGTGATGGCTCTTCACCTTCCAACCGTGTCTCGGCCTCCTGAAGCCATTTCTTCCACCCATGCTTGTTCCTTTCATTCATTTTCAATTCTCTTACTCCCTAGATTTTTTCACATCCCGCTGAACAGGTTTCCAAAGGTTGGTTTGGTATTCCAATCGTCCTATTCTTATGCAACATATATTCCAAGACTGACTGTTGTTTTCTCATTTCGGTTTCAGGGCCCTGCAGAGGGTCCACAAAATACACGACCGGCAGCCAGATTCATCATGGCAGTATGGGAAATTCTCGCTGAAACAATGAATTTCACGTAAGTAATAAGCCATCTTCAAGGTGAGAAACGTCAGTCATTATCACAAGGTATATGATTATCAATGAGCACACTTGTACTATTCATATGTAGCTGCTTTTTGTTTTCCCCTCTACAATATCCCCTGAAGAGGAGGGAATTTTTCGTGTACTTGTATATTTGCCACCGATTAGGCTTGGGCAGTAGGGGTGGGGCTAAAATAACTATTCTTATTCTACAGGTAACTGCAGCCGACTCGCTTTAACTTAAGTAACGTGTGAGACATTCTACAATGGCTCAATGTGACAATCTATTGTCTTCTGATTGGGAGGCGATTCCTGCTCTTATTTTCATACCACAGCACAGCTTCCACGTACCCTTCCACAAATCACAGCGCATACTGCACCCTATTTCACAGCTCTCACACCAGGTATCCCCAGTGCTGGACTATGTGACAGCAATCTTTGCACCCGAGAAAGACCGGATTTGCCCCATTGCACACCAGAAGAGATAAATTCGGCATTAACCGTTTACGAATGGATCCATTACCTATTTCAAGAACTTCTGTGGACGCCGTGTTATACATTGTCGCGTGACAATTTTTGTTAACTGATGAACATTCGGAAATGAAGAAAGAATACGAAATGTAACGATGCGTTTGGCAGTAATGTTGTTATAACGCGATATTGCATTATTTAGTAGGCTTACTATAAAATGTACAGGATTTGGGGGAATGTTGTTAGGGAAATATTATACATATTTTATAAATGTATAAAAATTATTAACTATTACATCTGGCACTTGTGTTGACAACATGCTCGAATACTGGGAGCACGAAAGGTCGGATCCCAGCGGAGCGGAGCCAAATTACGGTTTAATTGAATGCTGCAGCAAACATTAATTTTACATCAGGCTGTACTAGGACAAAACGATAACCGTGCCGAGTTACCGTTATTTCAGCGACAACGAAACACAACTTCTTAGAACACATCGTGGCGCTGTCAGTGTCAATTTTGCGCTGGTGGGCTAGCGTCAGTTCCAAGCGAGAAAACGTGTGAAATTGAGGAAATGGAGACGTTTACTACAGACGAGTATTCTGATGTGTACTTGGTTTTGGGGCAATGACGCGTCACTGCCAACGTTACTGTGAGTGTGTACGCCACGCGATTTCCCACTCGCCGGCATCCGGCGTGCAACGTGTTACGGCCAAGTCCTCGAAGCATTCAACAGTTCAGAAAATTAATATAGGATACTTCTAAGTAAATGTGGAACTTGACTAAGAATAGTAGGTTATATTACAGCGTTGCCTGATGTCCCACATTTTATGACTAAAAGTAAATGTCCCGGGCGATACAGCACAAATCACGCTTTTCTAAAGTCTTTCGATTTGAATTAGCCAATGCAAAAATATGCAACAAAAAAGAAAACAAGAAAGAGCCCGCGAAAGAAATTTCATCGACAGTAGGTTGTGATTGAAATATGAATAAATGTATCTGTTATGACACAATTTAAATGTTATTTAAATGAAAATTATTAATTTTCTTATTTGTCCCGCTTTTTCCAAACAAATCACGCTTTCACCACCAAGATCTTTTAAAAATCACGACTTAGACGAAAATAATCTGGCAACGCGGATTATATACTAGTGCGTTATATTGTGAAGTGAAGTGTCATGTAATGTACAGCAGAGAAATAAAGAAGGAAGTGATTTATGGATCGTAGTGAAATGAAGTGAAGTGCGGTCTTCATTCTACAAACATTCAGTGCGGATTTAGATCATAGAAGTTTCTTTTCTTTTTTTCATGAAACTTACAGTTTTTTATATCATTATTATTTTACCATTATTGTTATATTATTTGCATGTTATTTTCACTTACATAATTAACTGCCACCGGATTATACCCAATTGCAGTTTAAACAAATTTATATATATTCAAGTGTCAACATCGGAAGGTCGCACTGGTCCTACCGAAAGGGCAGAATTGCAAGCAGCGGAGGACGAGCCAACGAGCAGAATTCGGGGCCTTGCCCGAAGGTTGGGCGCATCGAGGACGACTGTGCATCGAGTTCTGCAGGAGGAAGCCGAATACCCGATTCATTTCACGCCGGGGCAAGGGCTACGGGATGGCAACCTTCGTCAGTGGATGGCGTTCTGTGAGAGGCTGCTGCAACGCGACGCAAAACGAAGACGAATTCACTACACGTGTTGTGGACCGACGAGGCCACATTCATTCGAGAGGGGCTCTTCAATCGCGCGCAGTTGCCATTGGAGGGCGCAGGAAAAGCGCCGTGTTAAGCAGCGCGCCCACTACGGGCTCCCGGCACAGCGCGGAAGCGCTCCGCGCGGCTCGGCTCCGCTCGGCTCGGCCTCTGACTCACCCATTATGGCCGGTCTCTCCGGGCCCTTCCCGGCCGGGCCCTTCCCGGCCCAGCCCGGCACAGCATGGTTTGTTTGTAAATATGGTGTAAACAATTATTGCTGAACTTTTCACATTCTTTCTGTCTTTAAAATTTACCGTGCAATAATGTTTATGAATATCTTTTGCATTACGCGAAAGAAAAAATAATGATTTAATGCACCAACAAATGTTTGATGAATTTTACAAAATAATAATAATAATAATAATAATAATAATAATAATAATAATAATAATAATAATAATTTTAAATGAAAAAGAACTCCATAAACGATAAAGTATATTAATTATAAAGTATAATTATAATAAACTCGATAAAGTATATTAATTTGTTAAAAAAATTGCCACAACATATTTTAGAAAATATGAAATAATTGTAGGTGACGACATTGCCAACAATATTGTTTATTTAAATAGAACCTTTCGATGACTTATCCATCATCATCAGTTTCTAGTACAAGAAATATAAACAAAAAATTAAAACATGAGTCAAAACCAAAACAATAGGTTTCGAATATCTATGCAAGGAATTGAATTGAACATGTGCGATTTTGTATCAGAGAAAAACACTTCCACTTTATTGCATTGATTCACAATTACTGTAATATTGAATGATTTAACGCCCCCTTTTTATTTTCTTTTATTTCATAAAATGTTAATTCGGTTTTAAAATTATTAGTAATCTTTGAATCCTAATGTTTTGTTTTGACTCGTGTTTTAATTGTTTGTTTATATTTCTTGTAGTAGAAACTGATGATTATGGCAAAGCCGTTCAAAGCTGCTATTCAAACAAACAATATTGTTGGCAACGATAATACCTGTAATTATTTCGTTTTAAATGACAATGACAATTTATTGCAAAACCAAATAAATGTTTTGCTTTTCGTAATCCATGTAAATAAGTTGTTTATAATCAAGTGAGACTATTTCTTAAATATTAAAGACAGACAGTAAATGCAAAAATATAATCAAGCAATAGTTCTTACACAGGCAGTTCTGGAAAGTTTTCAGAAATTTGTTGCCACGCATTGTCCTTCTTCCTGTTATCATGATACCCTGAATTACTAGGATCATAAAAAAATGCTCTCTAACTGCTTGTATTAGCATTTCGTCAGAACTCATTTTAACAAAGTTCATGAAGTTCACCAATTTCACAAATGACCTGCACGTCAGGGCGCCGAAGAAAACACTTCGCGCCAGCCGCCCGCCCCAGCCGGCCGGGGCCGTCCGCCCCGACCGCCCCGACCGGATTTTATTCTCGGGGAGGCATTCCGGGCCGAGCGGGTCGGTGCCGAGCTGAACCGAACGGAGCTGGCAGGTAGCAGTGGGAGACTGACAGCTGTAAACCACGCAAAAGATTTCGGTCGGGTCTGTCCCGCGCCGCGCCGAGCCGGGCGGGGCGGCGCGATGCCGTTCAAATGGGCTACCTGCTTTAGGCGTCCGCGCCGCCACCAGTTTCGGTGAAAAAGAAATCCGTGGGCTGCCATTGCAACTTTATTATTATACAACATTGTTGTACTTGGTATTCGCCGGATATATATTTGACTTTGTGTCGGGTTAATAATCAAGACTCAGGCCAATTCATGTTTCGTCGTAATTTAGGAATTTTCGCACAATACTGCATGTGTTTAAGATTATTGACTTTTGCATCATTTTGAAAGTATATTTTGGCATTTGAATAATTCCAGATTTTTATGAATGTTATATTTGGTACAATCCCTATGCATGAAATGGCCAGAGGAATAAAATGGACTTTTTGGAGATGCCATAGTGCCTTGACATTTGTTGTAGTATTGTGTACTTCGTTATTTTTTCTGCATATGCTGTTTGAAGATTTGCTGTTTATGGAACAGTGATGTCAATCAGGTAGCCAATCTTTTGCCGTTTGTCTACGAAGGTTATGTCAGGTCTGTTGTGATAAATGGTTTTATCTGTAATAATTTCTCTATCGTAGTACAACTTACAGTTTGAACTTTCAAGTACAGTATCGGGAAGATATTTGTAATATGGACAGGTCGTTTCTTGTAGTTTGGATTTCGCCGCCAGTTTCTGGTGGATAATATTTGCAACTTTATTGTGCCTATAGGTGTAATTTGTGTGGGCCATTAATTTGCATCCTGATGTGATGTGCTGTATGCTCTTTATTATTGTTATTATTATTATTATTATTAAAATGTCCCATTACATTTAAAGACAATTATTAAAACGTGTTTGATATTTTCCATTGCTGAAACCGTGCATGACTCAGGGCGCGGTGCCGCGTGGTGGCGTCGGAGACGTGGGGGTCGCCGCGGGCGGACGGCGCGTGGGGCGGCGCCATCGGCCAGCTGCTGGCCGGCCGCACCGACGTCCTCGTGGGCGACGTCACGCAGACCGAGGCGCGCGCCGCCGCCGTCCGATTCACGCAGCCGCTCGCCTCCTCGCGGTGAGTCGCGCCACGCCCCTCCCCGTTGCGCTGCCCGCGCCCCGCCCCGCCACGCCCCCTTCCGTCCCGCTCCACGCACCACGCCACGCTACGCCCCCCTGCGCTCCGACTCGCCACGCCTTCAATGGTTCACGGACAACAGTTGCCCCAGCAGTGTGTCTGCCAGGAAGGTTTTTGGGTTGGGAATAAAGAAGGAAGTACGTCCTGTGAAATACGGAAAGGATCTTATATGTTATTGGACGAGTAAAACGACCTTCAGAGAGTGGACGGTGTTCTAACAATGCAAGAGGCAATGAATGGTTTCTACACAGCATTACGATACATAGAGACAGTGGACAATACAGAATCAATTACGGAGACACCACAAAATCTGGAGATGGATCTAGAGATATTACTAATGAATTTTTACTTTCCCGTATACGTACGTATACTCGGAGTGATAAACGTAGTATAGGGAAAATTATGTAATGCTGCGCGAAAAATGGCGAATTTTCGGCGGAAAAAAATTCATTGCTGGGCCGTGGTAACGAAAAAGTGGATAAAACCAGTTGCAAAATGAAGAAAAAAAATCCCCTAACACATGGTGTAGCCAGAACCCCTATTTTGTGGGTCCTTGATACCGAAAAACCAATTGAAAGGAAAACGTCCGTCCGTCCGTCCGTCCGTCAGTCCGTCTGTGACTACTGCTAACGCCTAAACCATACGTACGATTTCTTCCAAAATGGATATTCCCCAGTCGATCTGGTTCTAGTCGAAGCTTTGAAAAAGATTCCGTAAAATTTGGGGGTACTTTACATGAAGCCCCCCGGACATTTTCAAAATTTTCTCAAAAACGGCTCCAAATTTTTTCTTTAAATTTCTTGTAAGAATAGAGTAAAATACACTTATTACGGTGTCATAGGTCCGATTTTCAAGAATATCTCTGAATTTTCGAAAATTTTCAAAAGTTTAAAATGTTTTCGGCGCCTTTCTGGAACTACAAAATTGAAGATAGAGATTTCTCTTTTAAATAAAATTTGTTGTCCAAAGTAAGTTCTTTCATTATGATGATATACATATGATATATATATTTGTAATTTTAAATAATTATAAAAACAAGATTTTATCAAAAACGGCTCCAAATTTTTTCTTTAAACTTTTGGTAGGTATAGTGCTGAACGTATTTAATGAGATGACAAAAACGCCATATTGCTCTATCCTTTTGTTTGTTTTTTTCAAAATTTGAAAAAATGTAATTTTTTTGACTTGTCTCTCACGTCTTTAATATTTACATTAGCCTTGATTTGTTGCCATTATTATATTAAGGAGTACATGATTTAAATAATGTCAAGTAAGGTTTTTCGAAAACACAACCGTTTTTCTGTGAATAGTAGCTGAAAATTCCACATTTTCAGAAACGCTCCAACGTCATTTTCTCATATATGGCTGCAAAATTTTTCTCGAATTTTTCCGACGAATAGTGCTAATTACACTTTTTAATATGAAGTTAAGTTTATTTTGAGTTATTGTTTTGTTTTTTCCAAAAATTATACAAATGCAGTTTTTTTGAAAGATCTCTCACATCTTTAATATGCACATTATCAGCAATTTGTAAAGATTATTATATTTGGGAGTGTAAGTACTTCAAATAACTTCAAATTTTGCATTTTTAGTAGCGCCAAAACGCAATTTTCTTTAAATCGGCACATAATTTTTAAAAGAAAATTGCCATTTAGGACTAGATTTTTGTGTTCTTTAATATTCTAAAATGAATATTTCCGTTCTACCAATACGAAACCGAACAATTAAGAAAATGACAAAAAAATGTACTTTTGACGGTGATAGATGGCAGCTGGCAAGAAATAGTATGTGGCAATTCCAAACAGCTAACGAAGACCCAAGGAAATTGAAAACTAATACGGGAAAATATGTGCCATTCTGTAGCACCACTAGTTAATGATGCTATTAATGTATTTTGCTGTGCCTCTACATCAACAAAATTAATAATTGTCCAGAAATTCTATTTAATTTGGACATCATCGGATATAGTGAACCTTTATATTGTGAACCAAAAATGTTAGTCCGCAGAAGTTCGCTATAACTCGCCTATACAATGGTGTGTCGCGGTTGGCGTTGCGCAGGCTGGGCGTGTTCGCGCGCGCGGCGGCGGGCGCGGACGCGCGTCCGGCGCTGCTGCGCGTGCTTTCGGGCGACGCGTGCGCGGCGGCGGCGGCGGTGGCGGCGCTGCTGGCGGCGGCGGTGGCGGTGGCCCAGCGCGCCGCGCGCCGCCGCCGCCCGCCCCCGCCGCGCCTTCCCGCGCGCCCGCGCTGCCGCCGCTTCTCCCTGCGCGACTGCCTGCTGCT
This sequence comes from Acheta domesticus, assembly GCA_031308135.1. Classification (NCBI taxonomy): domain Eukaryota; kingdom Metazoa; phylum Arthropoda; class Insecta; order Orthoptera; family Gryllidae; genus Acheta; species Acheta domesticus. The sequence continues at coordinate 168,727,987 of JAHLJT010004567.1, forward strand.
GCCCGTGCGCGCGCTCTGCAACCAAGGTGACTGCTCAGGGCAGCGGTGGCTCTGGCCGGGAGGTGCGAGTGGTGCATTTGCGACTCAACTAGAGAGCCAGGTCCAATTCAGCCGCTTCTGGAGGAGAATTCCAAAGGACCGACAGTTCCGATAGACCATTTTTACTTTCCCGTATGCATATGTATATACGTAGTATAGGGAAAGTTATGTTATGCTGCGCGAAAAAACGGTGAATTTTCGGCAGAAAAAAATAATTGTCGGGCCCTAATAACGAAAAAGCGGATAAATCCAGTTTCTAAATTTAAGAAAACAAATTCCCTAACACGTGGTGTATCCAGAATCCCTCTTTTGTGAGGCCTCTGATACCGAAAAACCAGTTGAAAGCAAAACGTCCGTCTGTACATCCGTGTGTGAACACTACTAGCGCCTAAACCACTCGTAGGATTTTTCCAAATTAAAGAAACCCTTGTCCATCTGGTCCGTTTCTGCCCGCGTCCCCGTCAACTCCAGGCGAATGCCGGAACAGTACCCTAATAAATGGGTCACGGACGGCACGCGATGTTCCCAGCAGGGGGGCATACGTTGCCGCAATCTCTGGTGGAGAATTGTAGACGACCGCCCAATTCCTGAGTTTCACGGCGGCGCTTCATGTCGTTAGCTTCGAGGTAGAGGCAGTAAGAAGGCGAACGCTAAGCGCCGAATTGCCGGGCCTCACTCAGTAACCCACCAGTTGGGCCCCTGGCGCGTCGACCTTGGGGCTGGATTGGGTAAAGGACGTTCCTCGAAATGCTCACCAGGCGAATGCCGGATCCCACAGAAGTTCCACAGAGACGAAGATACCCCCCTGTCAGGTTGGTAAAGGAAAACCGTCGATAACAGCAAATGATCGCTAGAATTTTAAACTACACAGAGACTTGGCCCCCACCCCGTGCCTGCTTTTCCTATTCATAGTCGCACGCGTGCGTGATTGATATTTCCGGGCACATCAACTGCTAAGGTCCCGCAAGTGTAGGGCTGTTTTATCGCGGGAGGTAGTGGTGATCTTCTTCGGCTGGATGGCGAGATCCGTCGCCGACCTACACGTGGCTTAGCGGGATTTCCCCAACAAGGTATTTCCCACCAGCGGGGCACTGCCCCAGCCGGTACAAGCTCCTAATCTCCCAACTTGTCTCCCGGCATCTGTGCTAGTGGAGTGCATATAAGTGTAAGGTGAGAGGATAGGACAAGGAAGATGAAGGAAAGATCGCGCTGTCCGTGGCCCGTTTAATAGGGTACTGTCCAGAATTCGCCTGGTGTTGATCGGAGGAACAAGGGAAAACTACAGATGAGAGCAGCCGACCGGTAGAATTCTCCTTCAGACAGCGACTGAATTCGACCTCGCTATTTATCTAGTGCCGAAATCCTGCAATCCTGGACCTCCCGTTCAGAGACCCTGCAGTGACATCAGTTGCTCTGAGCCACCTAAGTCGGGGGGGGGGGTGCGCAGGCAGCGACGTGGCGCCCGACGCGTGGTCCGCGCGCGCGGCCTTCCTGCTGCTGTACCTGGTGTCGCTGGTGCTGGCGGCGCAGCTGAGCGGGGCGCTGGCGTCGCTGGCGGCTGTGCGCCCGCCGCCGCGCGCGCCCTTCCGCGGCCTCCGCGGCCTCCTGCGCCACGGCTTCCGCCTCGACCTCCTGCACGACGGCGGCGCCTACAACATCTTCCAGGTGCACCCACGGACATAGCGCCTCTCGCGCACACCCACACCAACCCACACAGACGCACACATACACAGCTAGTCACTTATACGCAGCCACTCACGTTTGTTCACCCACTACACTTCGGTTTTTCTTTCTTGGCGCGTGGGGATGTGTTATGAAAATGGAATATCTCACGGTATTTCTCGTCGTTCTCCGTTCTCCCGCCAGGAGTCGCATGATCGCCAGTACTGCTCGATAGAGTCGCGATCATGCGACTCCTGGCGGGACAACGGAGAACGACGCGAAATACCGTGAGATATTCCATTTTCATAACACACCCCCACGCGCCAAGAAAGAAAAACCGAAGTATAGTCACACACAGCCACTCACGTTCATCCACCCACTAACAGTCAGACTAACCAACCCAATTGCACACATACACACCCTGCCACCCCGTACGCCACTCACATTTACCCACCCACCCAACCAAAGAAGCACACCGGGGCCACACCAATGCACCCAATGAAGCACATCGAAAAGGGTCCGTTACGTGCCAAAAGCCCGTTCGGTTACCTCAATCATGAGATTTTTATGCAGAGACAGAACCGTGAAACAACAACAATAATAATAATAATAATAATAATAATAATAATAATAATAATAATAACAACAACAACAACTCGTGTGCTCAGGCGAGCCGCGACCCGGTGATGCGTCGCGTGTGGGCGGCGCAGCTGCGGCCGGCGGCGGCGCGGGGCGGGCTGTCGCGCTCGTCGCCGCAGGGGCTGGCGCGGGCGTGCGCGCCGCGCAGGGCCTTCATGTGCTCGGCGGCGCAGGCGGCGGCGCTGGCGGCGGCGCTGCCCTGCCGCCTGGCCGAGGCGCCCGGCGCCGCGCTGCGCGACCACATGGCGCTGGCGCTGCGCCCCGCCGCCCCGCGCCCGCTCCCGCTCGCGCTGCTGCGACTCAAGTACGCCGCGCCACGCCACGCCACCCTCACCCCTACCTCACTATACTTCGAGTTTTCTTTCGAGGCGCGTGGGGGGGTGTCATCAAAATGGAATATATCACGGTATTTCGCGTCGTTATCGGTTGTGCCGCTAGGAGTCGCATGATCGCCCTCACTGCTCGATACAGTCGCGATCATGCGAATCCTAGCGGCACAACCGAGAACGACGCGAAATACCGTGACATATTCCATTTTGATAACACACCTCCACGCGCCAAGAAAATAAAACCGAAGTATGGACCGTTTACACTACGATTTAAACGTAGCTGCACTTTAAAGTCATGAGCTGGAAGGAGAGGGGGACATTGTCATCCAATCGGATGCTCAAATACCAAAAATGTTCTAACGAAGCTCTCCTTCCAGCTCGTGACCTTGAAGTGCAGCTATGTTTAAATCGTAGTATAAAGGTGTCCAGAAGCTCGTGTTACAAAAATATACCCGAAATTGTGTGTTGCCAGTCATAAAAAATGGCAGGTACAGTTTTTCCGAAAATAAAGTTGTATCTGAGAAAATTGAGATTAAAAAATCTCTTCCAGGCGCGAAACTGAAGCCGACCGCTACGGCACTACAGACAGCGGCGTCTTCTGCGAGGATTACCTCGTTTCTCCGCGTAAACAGTGAAACTGTCGAGTAATATTCTCTAAGGAAAGCAGCGCATGGCTTACAATAGAATACATTAATAGTATCAAATGTTGCTCTGTTCAATAAATATTTTAAATGTACTTATTGAAACTTATCGGCGGCAGTGACAGGTTCACATGCCTGTTTGCCGTACGATATAAACCACGATGTAACGCGACCTAGCAACAGACAAATGCAAGGACACCGACCATAATACGGGCTGCGAATGGCAGCTGTACGGTACCCTCAGTGAACCTCTGTCGAACTTTTGCGTGCGAGAATGAGTTCTTCTGAAGTATTTGTACACCACGGAATGCCACATCACAGTCTTTTCCACTTTTTTACCCTTTCACGCCAGTAATATACTTGTTTTCTATTTTTTATTCATTGGCGCATGCACATAAGATGACGCCATTTTATCTCTGTTAATATTGACCAATGAGATGGGTTTAATTGTCCACGTGACCCCTGCAAAGATTCTTCAATACTTTGTTTGGCCTGCATCTCCACAATAACGACTCTGCCAAAACCATCAATTCAAGCGCCCAGAGATAATCAATAAACTAGGTACTTTCATGAACGAATAATTTCCAAAACGCTTTTTAGTTTATCACGATACTTAGAATAATCTTCACGAATGTGGCAATCATAAGCCCAAGGCACTGGTTTATATGATTATATGTGCTAAAAATAACAATTCAAGCATTCCGGGAGATTCAATATTTTTCATAAATGTTGGATCGTGTTCATCTATGTTTACGCCGATGTGTACCGTGGATATCATTTTGAAACAAACTGGATTTCTGTACGTTCATACAGCCTACAGACATTTGATGCTATTAACATATTCTAGTGTAAGCCACGTGGTGCTTCCTTTAGAGAATATTACTCGATTGTTCATCTTTACGCGGAGAAACGAGAAAATGCTCCACGCAGGAGGACGCCGCAATCTGCTGTGTCGTAACCGCTGGTTTGAATTTCGCAAACTTAATAGACTTGTTTGTCGATCATCCACTTGATCGACTTGGTGTTCGATTCTCCGCTTGATCTATTTGCTAGTCGATCCTCCACTTGTTCGACTTCCTGGTCGATCCCCTACTTGATCAATTTGCTGATCGATCTTCCACTTGATCGAATTGTTGGTCGAACCTCGACTTGATCAAGATGCTGGTAGAACCTCTACCTAATCGACTTGGTCCAACCTCCACTTGATCGACTTGCTGATCGATCCTTCATTTAATCGACTTGCTAGTCGATCCTCCACATAATGAACTTCCTGGTCGATCTTTCACTTGATCGATTTGCTAATCGATCCCCACACGATCGACTTGCTCCTCGATACTTCGTACTGATCCCCAATTGATCTACTTTCTGGTCGATCCTCCGCTTAATGGACTCGCTGGTCGATCCTCCATTTAATCGACATCCTGGTCGCTCATACACTTATTCAACTTTGTGTCTGATCCTCCACTTGATTGACTTGCTGGACGCTCATACACTTAAACAACTTGCTGTCCGATTCCCCACTTGATCGACTTGCTGAACAATCCTCCACTTGATCGACTTGCTGGTCGATCCTTCATTTAATCGACTTGCTAGTCGATCCTCCACATAATGAACTTCCTGGTCGATCTTTCACTTGATCGATTTGCTAATCGATCCCCACACGATCGACTTGCTCCTCGATACTTCGTCTAAACGACTTGCTGGTCGATCCTTCAGTTAATTTGCTTGAGCGACGTGCTGGTCGATCCCCTACTAAATTGATTTGTTGGTCGATCCTCAACTTAATCGACTTGCTGTTCGATCATCCACTTAATCGACTTGCTGGTCGATCCTCAACTTAGTCGACTTGCTGTACACACATCCCCTACTTGATTAGCTTCCTGGACGATCCCCTACTAAATTGATTGCTGGTCCACTTGATCGACGTGCTGGTCGATCCTCCATCTAATCGCCTCTCAGGTCGATCCTTCACTTAATTGACGTGTTGGACAATCCTCCACTTAATCGACATGCTGATCGAACCTCCAATTAACGCGTCGAGGTGCAAAAACTCTCGAATTAGACCATCGATGTTAATAATAAGTTGATCAAAAACCACCGATTTTTAATTGTTTAATAATTTCTAACGTTACATTCGGGCGGAACGAAATTTAAATTCAACAGTGGCTATGTTTATTTATTTGTAATTAAGATTTAACTGTAAAAAAATATAAAAATAGTTAGACCCTTGATGAAGGAAATATGGTGTCCGTTTGGTTCGAAAACAAACTGGCAGCGTTCTTCACACTATCCAACAAAAAATTTAATAAAAAACGATGGAGCCATTTTTTACTTTTCTCGCCTTACGAATTCTTCGTCAGAAAAGAAAGTTACGTAATCGGTTGCCAGAAGTCAGCGAATTTTCGCCAGAAAAAAACTTATAGCCGGGTTCTAGTAATGAAAAAGTGGGTACATTCTGTTGCTATATTTAGAAAAAAATCCTCTAACACGTGGTGTTGGTTCTTAATATGGAAAAATCGATTGACGGCAAAACGTCCATCTGTGGTCAACGCAAGTGGTTAAAGCGTTCAGCCGATTTTCTCCAAAATTGGTATTCCCCAGTCGATTTGGCTGATGTCGAGGCTCCTGGAATTTGAAACCGATATTTTAACTTTGGGGCGTACTTCACATTGAGCCCTTTGGACATTTTCACTGTTTTCAAAATAATCGCTCCAAATTTTTGATGAAATTTTGTTGTTGAATAGTGTTAAGAAAGTTCACTTGGAAAATGTTCCAGGAGCTCATATATATATATATATATATATATATATATATATATGCTGCCCATATATATATATATATATATATATATATATATTACTCCCAAAATTAAATTCAAGAGGCCGCGACGCGACAGCAGCCAGATTAATTGGGAAGTATCAATTGTGGAGAAAATCGGCTGAACGGTTTGGCCGTTAGCGTTGTTCATAGACGGAAGGAGAGACAGAAGTTTTGTTGTCATTCGATTTTTGGCACAAAGGGACCACAAAAATGAATTCTTGCTACATCATATGATAGAAAATTTTCCCCCTAAATTTAGCAAATGGATTTATCCACCTTTTCGTTACCAGGGTCCGGTAATAAGCGTTTTTCTGCCGAAAAATCGTCGATTTTTCGGGTAGCATTACATAACTTTCTCTCCATTCCGTAGGGAGAAAGTAAAAATAAAAAATTCCCCATGCGTAATCGCTTCGTCGAAACTCCAGCGGTTTCTTACAGCCTGGCCTGCCCATAAACACGTTAAAATCTTATTCAGTGTCTATTGATACAGATGACAGTCGCGCAGTCGGACCAATGTAAGAACTGAAGAAATTCCTGTGCGAAAAGCCTTATGGGTATCACACTGACGCAGAGTTGCAGGTGGCTAATAAACACAGATATCTATTTATCCCAGGCAGACTTCCACGACCCGAGATACAAATTTGACATATCTCTCTATTCTTTTAGTAATTGTTTGAAAAAATAGTGCAAAGTGTGATATATCTGCTACAATAAAGTTTTATTACGAAGTTGTGTTTTCATTCTGCGGACGACTCAGGGAAGTTGACTTTCTGGATGAGCCTCTAGTTTACGCGCCCTGGGACAGCCCCAATTCAATCAGGTTTTTCGTCCAGTTTCCGTTTAAACAATCCTTTAAACAATGCTGAGACGGCCGCTTGTTTGCTTCTGGACATAAATGTAGCTTCAGTATCTGCGCAAGTTTTCATTCAAGTTTTCAGAGCTCATTGGATAATATAGATATCAAACAATCATTCCCCATGATCTCGGCAGGAAGGCGGCAGGAAGACGAAGAACACGACAAAGGATAATATCATATTTTTTTATCAATTCTTGCCCAAAAGACTCGTTGATTCGTGTTTTCATAATTCAACTTAATATGAGTTAGGCTCAAGGAGACGTGCACTATTTGACTTCTTCCTGTAGTAGGTCAGTCAGAATTTTTAACTGCTTCTTGACGTTAAATCGATGGTGTCAAGATCTTCTACTGGTGGCTGTGGCACAAATCGTGGCGCTATAGCATGCCACGAGCGTCTCTGTGGCACTAGAGTCGGGAAAGGGAACTATTAGTAACCCCGCCGTTTTACATTAGGGATGGCGTTGTCTCTGGTGCAAGGGTAATGAACTTCGTGGACGGGCGATGTCGTCTTGGCATTTGTGCCACGGACTCCCGCTCATGTCATCGACCTTGACAACACCGCGTTAAATCAACAAAATGCCGGCTCTCACCACTAAAGGCCGGCTGTGTGTGTGCGCGCGCGCAGGGTGGAGGAGCTGCGCGGCGCGGGGGTGCTGCGTCGCCTGCGCGCGCTGCACTGGCCGCCGCCTCCGCCGCCCGCCCTCGCGCCCTCGCCCTCGGCGTCGCCGTCGCCCGTGGGGCTGCCGGACGCCGCGCCCGCGCTGCTCGCCCTCGCCGCCGGCGCCGCCGCCGCGGTCCTGCTGCTGCTGCTCGAGCGCCGTTGCCACCGCCCGCGCCCGCGCAACGCCCCTGCCAATCAGCTCCGCTTGCTGCAGCCGAGAAGAGTTTGGGGCTTGAACGTCAACAAAGATTCGTTCTGGTATGAGTAATAACACGGTGGGAAATGTATAGGAGTGTTAACTAACCGCCTTTTGGGCAAAATTTCTGAAGCCAGTTTGAGGCTATTTCCTCGCTTGTCCGTACGATCGGACGATCGGATTGGGTATTGATGATGGGGTCTCGCGCATTTAGTATTTGCTAATGTTTTCGTTGCAAGAAAGCTTGAACGGTCACTGAATACACATAACTGGAGAACCGTTACTGTAAATGTATCGGGATCTTTTAAGACCTATTATAAAGTCAGTCAGGGGTGATATTTTTTTTTATGTTTTGTAGCGAGAGCCACGCATATTTGCAATTTTATGATTTAAGTACCAAAGAATGAGGATTTCCATTTAAAAACAGGAGTTGGCATTATAACAAAAACAATAGGGATTACATTTACGAAAATCACTTTAAGTGATTTACTATTAACCATTTGACATTCATGTTGTTCAGCAATCAACAGGTTTGTTCTTCGCAACAGTATATTCATCATTGACCCTCATTGAAAAACAATTTCAGTGCCAATTATAATTTTCTAGTAGAAATATTATTTTTGCATTTTGTTTACAAATTATCTTACAATGTGAATATCTTATTATGTAAATTTTGCCTTGTTACTGATGCTTTCTTACACATTTTGCAACTCCTAGAATTTTTTCCCCGAATTGGTGTATAAATAATGACTGTACCTGTTGTTTACATCACAGTATTGATTGTCTATGATTTTACAATGCTTGTGTATCTATTTGATAATGAATGGATAGTGTAAGGTGAATAGTTAGTAAATGCACCTATCACATTTCACATAACATTTTCATTGTTGAAATTCTTGAAATATAATCATTGTCATTTAATTTTCTCTTTTTCTTGGGAAAACGTCAACCTATTTCTCTTTAATATCTTGATTTTCGATCCACTTCGGAAACTTAACTTCGGAAACTTCGGAGATTTACTTCACACTCCGGAATAAAGTTTTTACTCCGAAAAGATCAGTCAGTCTACTGTTCACCGTGCTCTCAATAGAAGCCACCTTGCCCGAAACAAAATGCCCAAGTCGTTCGCAGCGCCAAAAAAAATCCCATGTTGTTATATGCGTGAACTGTAGTCTCACATTAATTTCAGTTTTAGACTGCGAGTGAACACATCTATATCTCTTACACCGTGGTAATAGAACATTATGAAACGATGATGTAACGATGGGTATTGAAACGGATTTTATCTATCGGCCCCACGTTGGGCTGCCATTTGAAACGTAAACTACTGGAACGTGAAATCAAAAGCAAAATATATATCTCTCTATTATAGAAACGTTGGGCTTCTATCGTGGGTTCGAATATGCAAGGGGCACAATTCGGCTTACCTCATCGTTCGATCACAATGTGCCCCCTGTAGACTCGCTTCCATACGGAAAACGACAAAACCTGAAAGTGATTTTAATGATGTGCTAGATTGCACAATAATAATCAAGTTTGTTTTTTGTACTTTCTTTCTCACTAGACAGTATGAATTTATTGTAATTAAAGATTTCATTTAAATCAAAACAACAGCCTTTGAAAATTATTAGCTTTGGTCATGACCCTGAAAAATAAAATAATTGTTCATACTAACGTTAACCTGAGCTCTCTTCCGTTGTATCGTTGGATGCTTCGCTCGGACGCCGCGTATCTCCACACCATCACCTACGACCAACCTTGATGCCTTCTATCTTGTATCTTCCGGCACGCCACGAAGTCACTCCCATTCACATAATGTACCAGCCTCCCATATCAACATCAGCACTTGTTCGGCAAAATAACTGCAAGATCATTTAGCTTGGTGCTTCACCTTCGTCACTGGTGAAAACTAATTAAAGTTGGCAATTCTTAAAAATTCCTCCCTATCAGTAAGAAAATATTCCATGTCAATGCACGGCTTCACCAAAATGTTTCAATGTTCCACTTTCACTCGCGGAAGAAAAACGTTAAAGTCCCGAACTGTATCTCTGGATTTTTTTATAAGTCTCTACTTTCTATCACAAAAAATAAACCAAGTCTAAACTCGGATACGCACCCCCTAATTCACAAATGACCCTCTCGCTATGAGATCTGAGCTGCCACTAACTAATTTTTTCGTTCTTCAATCCACGAAAACTCGTGTTCATTGTTGTCCAAAATTCTGTTTTACATTCCCTACCAACGGATTCTTATTAGGTATTCACTCCCCTAACCAAGGTGCACTCTGCGGCGAAATTTCCACTCTTACACACGCATCTTTCGACTGATTCTACATTACATCCACGGGCTCATGAAATTGTTTACCTCTGTTACTAAGGTGCCCGTTTACCAAATATCGTGACATGTTAAATATCGGTATCACCCTAGCAACCTGTTACTATGGTGCCTAATTCTAATTTAAATTAGCATTAAAGTCTTAAACTATTTAATTTCGAATGCCCTCCCGCATTTGGTATATCACAGAATTGATACATGAGTGTGATATTATAATACGAACGAGTATCGTAAACTTCACACGAGTGTATTAATGCCCATTAAATCGAGTTTCATACGGTACTTTTTCTACGACTTTTATAAGTTAAACTTTTACAATGAATAGTTTCGAGGCAGTTGATTCAGCCAAGGCCACCTAGCGGACAGCTACCTACATCTACCCTCGCACGCTGCCGCAGGTGGCTGTGGTTACCCATCCGCCTATCCTCTTGCTAGGGAGTACTGCGCTACTTAAATAGGATCAAAGTGAAATTAGGATCCGCTTTATTTTAAATAATATGCTACGAAAAAATACTAATAATGAAAGAAATTAAAACTATTGAGCATAATGCAATGGGGACCTTACTGATGGTCTCAAGCCACTCATTTTCAATGAGGAAACAAAGGCCGTGTCTTGCGCGGGCTACAACTGGAGGTGGCGCGATTGTTTGCTTCAGTTTCAGACTTGATGTTTCTTCATATTCCGCGAGACAATGCACTTTGAGTTCTATTCAGGCGACGGGAAGCGCGCGACTGCCACCGCCACAGCCCCACAGTCTGGCGACACCCGCCGTTTAGCGCGGAAAACCGATCAGTTTCAGAAAACCGATCAGTTTTAGAATAAAGATATTGAAATGTTTAGTTAGTGTTGTTAATGAATTTTGCTGTATCTCTATATTAATAAAATCATCATTGTGATGAAATTCTATTTAATTTTCACATCATCGAATATAGTAAACCTCTGTCAGTGGCGTGCGGTGATAATTTTAGTAGGGGAAGCACTTTTGAAGTCCAAAGTATAAAAAACGTAAAACAGTTAAAGATGATGAATAACAAAATGTGAATATTAACCCGGGCGTCTTGCATACGAACGTCAATGGTCGCCCGGGAGTAAACAGACCCCAGGGAAAATTTCTTTGGCTAAATGCCTTCGAACATTATAAACAAATATAATTCGGTATTTATGTGACTTACAACTTAACCTTATTTATCGAATACTTATTTAAAATTATTAACAAATTTTTAAAATCCATCAATACATTAAAGCATTTTTTTCTTTCATAAAATGAAAAATAAGTGCGTAAACTTTAATATATGGTGAATGTTAATTTGAAAATGTATCTACAGAGTTCAGTAATAATGTTTTTCACGATCTATACAATGGATATGATGGCCGTTCTACTGTTTTCTTGCACTGTTCACATTCTCTGGATGCTCTGCGGTTTAAATTCTTCGGACAAATTTCACGTCCTGTTAGTTCTTTCTTGCATCATATGTTTCTTGTTTTTGCTCTGAGTGCAAATATTGTATTATTTTTGGTATCGACTTGGTATTTTTGGTATTATTTTTGGTAACAATCCTCATAATAGCACAAGGGCGAATACGTTCCAAACTTCCGTCTGCAATTCTCATGTGTGGCGATTCCTCGAAATATCAGTAATGTTTTATTCTTATGAAAGTTGATCGTGCCTACTTCGAATGTACCACTGGAAACGGAGCTTATCGTAAGAGATCCGTGGGCGTTGCACCGCGCGGTCGGCTCTGCCTGTCAACGCGGGTTGCTCCCACTTTCCTCGCTAGATGTCATGACTACTGCACGGAAAGACTTCACCGATTGCATTCCCTTCTCGCAAGGGAGAATTGCAGAACAGTGCGCAAAGAATTAGTTTGTTTAGATTACTTTCTTTAACTGAATATAAACGTTCTCGATATTATTAGGTACTTTATACTTTCATTGTATTATAATGTAGTAATCACGTACGTAAAATCCCCTAAAAAACCAAAATAATAAATTCTTTCGAACTTGAAATTGCTACCAGTCGATCACAACGGAACGAATTCTCATATTCATTATCCTCGCGCCCTCATGGACCGACCCGACTTTGCACGAGGCATGACGAGCGCCTGCACCTTCGAAGAACGAAGCTGACGTCACGAGACGAATTTACACACCGTTTTGAAAACATCCATTGTTGTGGTTCAACCACTCGTACGTAGCTCAGAATCTGAGTTGAGTAAACAATTTTGCCCTGGCCATATGCAAAGAATATTTTAAATATAGAAAGGATTTTTCTGTGCATTGCTTAGGGGAATGACTCATTCCCTTTATTCCATGGAATGCACGCCACTGACCTCTGTTATAGTGAACCAAAAATGTTATTCTCCAGAAGTTCACTATAACCGAAGTTGATTGTATAACACTTCCACGCTACTGGTCAGTGATTATTAATCACGTTTTACGCTACGCCCTACAAAATTTCTAATAGATGAAAGACTTTCTCGCGACTATGAGTTTGTTCTATGTCCTGGTATGGACATGGTTATCAAGTATCCTAATGTTAAAACGTTCTCCCTCAAGTTTGCGCGTACGTTTGCTATGACACTGTCTTGGAGAGAAATTTGATTTACTTGCCCAAGATAACGTTTAAGTAATAATTCTGGCCGATATTTCACAATCGCAGGAGCAGAATATAAAGCTACAGACACGCTTAATATAGTAAATCTTGCCCAATTCGAAGCGTGTATAAGGCGGAAATCTGTCGGATGTGAACATGTATCGCAGGCATGACAACCATAAATTCTACAGTATTAGTCTACACAATGTTAAATTTTGTCTAGCACGGAAAAAATACTGGACCCTTGAGATTCCGCAATGAGCAAGTTTTGCTGTACTTGACGGTGCGACGATTTGCCTGGAGCTTCTGTTCAGAGGCGCTTGAGTCATCATAAAAGTATAAATCATCATCAACGCCCCTACATGTCTGATTTAAGAGCAAAGGGTGAACATTTCAAATGGGTGGAGTAGTTTTGGGTGTATGTGCGACAGACATACGCACATTCCCGTTTATTTATATATACTAGCGTACCCGTGGAGAAATCTCGCATGTTAAATTCCCTTTCTTTCCTTTTCCATATTAAGAGTGGAAGTTGAGAACGAAACGTGTATATTTTTGTTTAAAAAATTAAAAAGGTAACTTTCAATGTACTTACAGAATTTAAAATAAAAACAATGAAATTGATATTTGAAGCAAATTTTGACAATAAAGGTTCATTCAGTATTATACGCAGACATGTTCTTTGACCAATTCACAACACTTCCTTAGCATTTGAAGTGTTTTAACATTAAAAACATTTGAAGTAATTATACAATCTTCCTCGACAATTAGCTTTTGGCTTTCTTTGATGGTCACAAAAATATGATAAAAGCTTTTTTATTCTCGAGAAAGCAACTTAAAGTTGTCCATGCGAAAATACATGATAGGGCAAGCATAACCCTACTCTTTGGAATATTATTTAACTTTGTTACTGAACTGACAGATACACCCTTGCAATTTAATCGCCTAGAATATCAAGTAATTAGTTTCATTTCACATACACTTGTAGATTCTGCACGTCTCTGAACACGTGGGGTGGTATTGATAAGTGCCGAACCAGCAAAAATGTAAAATAATGTCCAAAAGTATATCATCCTGTAGATTACGGTGTGAGAAACGATTATTTGATGCCTTTGGCCTCAAAATTTGAGCTTTAAGGTCCCAAAACGCTTAGTTTAGGAGTTATTTAACTACATGTATCTTGACATGTGTAGTACGGGTTGCATTTGAAATGAATATTTTTTTAGATGCGTTGTTTGTTTGTTGTTGTTTTTTTTTTCATCAAATCCTTTACATTTTTGTAGTCAAAATACAATTCATTACGTCTCCGTGAAATTCTCTTTCTTTAGAGACCTCATTTATAAAGGTTGGTTACGTGTGAGAGCCGCAAAGGAAAAGTATACTACTGAAATAATACAGGAGACGATAGCAAAATTCAGTATGATACGGCATAAAGATACGGTATATTTAAAAACTTTTTTTATTGAATCTTTTTCTGGTGCAGCGCACTTAGCTGCTTTACAGAACTGATGAGTATAATACAGACTATATGCACAATATAATACAATGTATAAATAAGAAGGAGGATGACCCCACTGGGCTCCTCAATTGGAAATCGCGGTGGGTATTTTAGAAACTATTGCTGGGTGCTGGTTAAATGTATGATATATCAGGCTTATGTTATGGAGGTACGGTTGGATTTATGGAGGGCGGAATTTATCTTTGGGAAATCTTGATGGTATGAGGTTTAGGTGTGGGATAAGTGGTTTTTCCTAGTGAGAATGTCGGTTGCAAAGGGTGGTTACGAAGTTTGTTAAAGAATCTTTGGGAGAGGTGGGCAATGTGCTGGGCGACTGAAGGAAATTTTAGATCATTGTGGATTTGGGCATTTGAGATGTACCATGGGGCATTTAAGGCCGTACGGAGGACTTTATTTTGTAGGGTTTGGATGCGTTTTATTGTTGAGGGCGCTGCACCCCCCCCCTATATTAGGGCTGCGTACGTGATTGCAGGGAGTACTAGTGATTTATATAAATGTAGCGTGGTTCTTAGGTTAAGGGATGACTTTCTATTAATAAGGGGATAGAGTTGGCGAAGGGAGGACTCCCAGGTAGGGGATAGATGTGCTGCGCTCTGCCCATTTGACGGGTGTAGATGATATATAGAGGGGGAAGCTGGCGGGATGTGTTTTAGGGTAAAGGTTTTGGCAATGCATTTAGCGGGATTTAGGTTTAGTTGCCAGTTCTCTGACTCTGATATTTTTGTGATATTCGTAATCTACATATAAAATTGAGTATAACGCGCATTCTACCTTCTTGAGGTAATAATCTTGTTCCCTAGTGTAATTAAAGTAGAAATTAATTGGCGATGCGGGCTGCATCTAACAATAAGATTGGGGAAAGTTGTGAGTGAAAGAAGAATGCGAAGGCAAGAAATGGTTGATCAGCTATGCACACGCCGTCGTGGGTGATGCAAGAGTAAGAGCTTACAGCGCCAATTTAAATGGATTCAAGAATACTCTTCATATCAGTTTTGAATATTTTCTTCGTAATCTTACAGATGAAAAAAGTTGAAAAAATATTTCCTTTTATTGTAACAGTTTACAACTAATAACTTTAGTTTATGTTTTTATAACAAATTAATTAGTTAATATTTTAATGTTTTAGTACAGGCCTCGAAAGAAGATGTCAGCAACTGTTCAAAACTGTAAAAAAATAAATATCAATGTTACGTAACACTTAACTAATACCTCCCTACCCTTATGTAACGCAGTGTCACGCTGCCTCAGATCCCCTCCCACCCCCTTTAGCGTTACGTAATTTATGGACGATCCCTTAATAAATGTCAGAAATGAGAGATTATTGGGGTACTGAACTGAATGAAACCCAAAAATATTTATTACGTGGTCTAGAAATACAAACGTAATCAGTTTTAGGCTATCACATACGGTGTGGCAAAAATTCTTGAAAATTGTTGAATATAATACGCTGTGTAAAACCTACTATTTCTTCCGTTCGTTCATTAATTGTATAACTTATGTTTCCTCCATTAAATAAATTATTGGTTAGCATATCTTAATAATGGAAAACTATTCTGTGACCGCCGTGCCTCATGGTTGAAAGGGCTTCTTTTCTTTTTGGAAAATGAATTTCGTAAGCGTACTTAACACTCAGGACCATTTAGTTGTGTTCATAATACACATTTCACCAGAGTTTTACTGTATGTGTATTTCTTGATGAGACATCTACAGTATAAAAATGTTATGTGTCAGGCATTTTCTGTTACGTATGTGAAGAGTTTATTGCAAAGCATCAGAAAAGACATATTACTCCTCTTATAAAAACAGTAAACTGCCTATATTTTGGGTGCAGTGTTTGCAAGTCCTGATAAGAATAGGCATCTCATATTTGCTGTATATTTTGTGCAAATAGATTACGTCAAAGACTTAAAGGTTCTCGTTCATGAAGCATTTTGCAGAACCAATGATTTGGAAGGAGCATCAGAATCACTTACATTGCTGCTATTTGTAAGTCACCGAAATTGTGGGATTTTCTACAACGAACAAGGGAACAATTGTGTGCCCTTATTTACATTCGGAAATGCGACAGTTTGCTCATGGCCTATTTCTTTCTGATCCTGTTCGCCAAAAATCTTTTTTTAGTACATGAATAAGTGCAACAGTAATACGATGATTTCTTTGTTTCTAACGTCAACGAACGCATGTGGAATCTTAAAAAGGAATTGAATGACCTGGTTAGAAACCTCAATTTATTAAAAAAGCAAACTAGTGTGCTTGAATCACGATTACAGCTATGGAATTTACTGACCAAGGTTACATAAGTTAGCGTAGTTCAACATCGTGAAAACAAGTACATTTAGTATTTTCCAACCCACAGACAGCCTCACGTACTGCAATAACGGGAACGGCTTAATGCAAGACCTTGGATTAAGGCATTATGCAAATGAATGGGGATTCTTCCTGTGTCAAAAGTGTGTCATTCTTCCTGTGTCCGGATGTGTCAAAAGTTTGAGCAGGGCCGGATTTCTAAATAGGCTGAATAGGCTGCAGCCTAGAGCGGCAAATTTTTAGGGGCTGCAGTTTGGCAATTGACTCAAAAGTTTAAAAAAATACAATATTTCGGATGTTAATAATATTTTCCGTACGAATTTAAAAACAAATATTACTTGAAAATAGTTTTTAGTCTTTCTACATACTTCCTAAAACTATGACATAATACAAATTCACAGCACGTTATCTTGTAATATAACTTTCTTGTAGTGTAATCTAAATTTGTTTCACTACACTGCAGGGCGGAAGGCGCAAGTTCAGCGATTCAATCTGACAACGCTAGTTTCATCATTGGCAGTGCCGCACTGCCATTTAGGAGTTTGTGCCACCTCGAACGTTAACGCACTATCGATCTTCTTCTCATGCGTAGTTCAAGTTTCGCATCACTTTAGTCCTTCTGCGCATGTGCAGAAGATCGATAATGCTGTCCGCTAAAGCTGGCACAAACTCTCTTACATCGAGAGCGAACGATACCGAAACTTCGCCTGTTATCAGGATGCGCCGACCGCGTGGAAAGAATGCTGGAGGCGCGTCAACGGATCTCTTACCACCGTTTATCGTTCAAACCCAAGGCGGTCATGCGGCATGCCTTGTTGAATGACTCAAATTGTGTTTGCGATGTCAGATTTGTACCATTTGTTCACCAATGCGTAAATCTAGCGGTACCTGTAGTTTTTGTAGATACCCTCAGGCTTTGGCATATATGCAAATATAACGAAAAATTATATAAATTGTATTTCTTTTGCCTATTTTCAAGTACATTTATTTTAAGGCATATTTAACTTTCTGAGCCTTTTTTCTTGAAATTTATTTCTATTTTCTTCTTGTCTTCGTAAAAAATGTATGTTTAAATAATTTTCACTTTTATTAATCCCAGACGTTCGGCATCGAATCTCAATTTTTTTATACACTCATAATATTTGTTTTTGAATTTGACGTTCTTTAGACTTCAAATAACCCTATCTTCTCAATTCTTTACACAAAGAAAAGAAATAGTAGGTCGTAAGTGACCGATGACAATGAGATCTGGGCTCAAATTCGCAATGCAAACATCACTCGGGTCTCAGGGAACTAGTTGATAACCCCCACCTCTGACATTGATATCTCAATGTCCCAGATGCTTTTCCAGTGACCAGTTCTTCCATAACTCTTGTTTGTGAATTCAAGAAACGAAAAATGGCCTATGAAAGTTTCAAGACCGATTCTATTTCTCAAGTCAGTTGTGTAAGACACATAGCAGACGAATTGAGGGAAAATGGCACCAATCTTTACCAAGTCCACACGAAAGATTTGGATTCGGATTTCCCTTTTGAAAGCACAGTGATGTTGGGATTGATCACTCATCTGATACATCTTTGGAAGGAACTTCGAAATTTCTGAGGTATAATTCCTTACATGATGTTTATCCCAATTTGCGTATTGCTTAAAGATCTTGCATACCTGCTACAAATTGCGCGAGAGAACGTAGTCTTTCCTGCCTTAGAAGATTGTGGAACTATCTATGAACTAGTACTTCTGAATTAGGATTAAACTCAATTTCTTTACTTTGTATTGAGTCAAATACAACAAAAACACACACGAGGATACTATTAACGAGTTTGCCATTAAGAAATCCCGTAAGAAGTTATGTACGAAAGCTTTCTGAAAAAATTATGTACGAAATATTGCCAAATATATGTCAGTCTTTGAACA
Organism: Acheta domesticus; assembly: GCA_031308135.1. Taxonomy (NCBI): domain Eukaryota; kingdom Metazoa; phylum Arthropoda; class Insecta; order Orthoptera; family Gryllidae; genus Acheta; species Acheta domesticus. The sequence goes on from JAHLJT010004567.1 coordinate 168,746,498, forward strand.
TGGGCGAAAATATAAAATCCAATTCCTACTTACTAACAAACAGTATTTTGTTTCGTTATTAATCTTTGCATTAAGTAGAATGTATATTTTTCAACAAAGCAGTAATTGACTACATTTTTGTAATTTCATTCCACCATGTAGGACAACTCAATTTAATTGAACCCAGATCTTCAATTACGCAAAACATAGTCTTTAGCATTAAATTATAAAAATATGTTTACAAAAGTGATCACAGATCTCCAGGAACAAATTAAGTAATTACGTTACAAACCCATTTTATTTTTTCAACGAACCTTGAAAGACGTTACTAAAAAAACAGTAGATGAATTAATATTATATAATTTATTGTGTAAAGCATTGAAATTGTAATTTTATCTAAATTAAATTGTACTTTAATATTTTGTACTTTTGTACTTTGTAGATATTGTACTTTAATATTTTAAAAAGATGAAAACACGAATGAGCTCTACCGTTTGTTGTAAAAAAACAAATCCATCTATGAACAATAGAGGGGGCGGCAAATGAACTTTAGCCTACAGGCGGCATACTCCTAAATCCGGCCCTGAGTTTGGGAGACGTTTTATTACAGAATGGTAACAAACTCCCTTCAATTCCAATTGCTCATTCTGAGCACTCGACAGTGTCTTATAAACAGTATCAGTTATAGTTCTTTCATGTGGAAGATACGAAGGGACCCGAAAGTGATCGCTATTCTCTTGGGAAAGTAGCTGAGCTGAGTGAAACAAAACACTGCTAATTTTTGTGTGAATGGGACGGTCGAGCCACATCCAAACATTACAATGTTAATGTCCGACCTATAAGACGTCTGGAAGTAGGACACAAAAATGTGTTGCAAAAAAAAAAAAAGAAAGTTTAATCTTGCAATATTTACCTTCCACCTCACACATCGAAACGGGGGGTTAATGAAGAACTTAGTCAAGGGCATGGACAGAAATGGCAGAACGTTCCAATACCTAAAAGTTAAGTTTTCAAATCCTAGTGAGAGAGGGTATTTTTGTTGGACTTCAGATATGGCTATTAATGAGATACTGAATTTGACGCTATCTTAGAAGGAAAAGAAAGAGATATCTGGAAATGCTTTACCGTCATGTAACACTTCTTACGGAACAGGAAATCCGAAGACCAAAATTTATGCAGAAGAAATGTTAGTGACATATCGTGCAGTCGAATGTAATATGTCTTAAAACGCTTTATTTCTTGCACTTCCACTCGGATTTTCCAATTGGGAGATGTGAGAGACGAACATAGAGACTGGTTTAAAAAATACAAATCATTGTTAAGAAAAAAATCATAAGGCAGGCTAATATCATGAAACACGATCAGGATATATTGAACTCAAATTGATTTCAGATTGCCAACATGGATTCCGAAAATCAAAATCTACGGAAATAGCCATTTTTTCTTCTCTTAAAGATGTTGCCTCATCATTGGAGCAAAACGAAGCAACTATTGGAATATTTTTAAATCTTTCAAAAGCTTTTGACATCATTGATCGTAACATTTTACTTTCAAAATTACCTTCATATGGAATCCGTGGTATTGCTCTAGATTGGCTATGTTCATAGCTTAAACAACGATCTCAGAGTAGAAATACTTTACTGGAATAATGGAACTTTATGTACACACAATTCCGGTTCTTTGCGAATTGCACATGGAATCCCGCAAGGATCGATTTTAGGCCCTATTCTCTTCCTATTATACGTAAACGACATGTCTTAGCGATTCGAAGCGGAAGGACAGTTCTCTTTGCGGATGATACAAATATTCTTTGAAATAAAGAAACCGTAAATAGTACAGTATCAGATTTTCAAATTGGTTCCGTAATAACAAATTAATAGTAAATGAAAAGAAAACTGTTTCAATGCAATTTTCCATTTAAAATAAACAATTCAGTACTCCATTGAAAATGAACGGTGTGCCATTGACTGATGTTAAAGTAACAAAATGTTTAGGTCTATCAATTCAGTCAAACCTCAAATGGAATGCCCACTTAAATGAATTGAACACAAAATTAAGTTCACTATGCTACGCGTTCAGAATTCTTTCAAATTCCGTCAGCCTTCATACTGCTAGTTGTGTATATTTTGACAATGTTCGTTCCCGCCTGAAATATGGCATAATATTCTGGGGAAACACACTTTATAGCTCCCAGACTTTCAGATTACAAAAAAGAATTATACGAATAAGCAAATTCAACCCACGTGATTCTTGTAAGTCTCTCTTTGTTAATCTAGGAATTTTACCATTACCTTGTCTCCTGATTTACGAATCAGTAGTTTTTGTCAAAAATGACTTACTTAAGGGCAGGAATATATTTTCAGCCAACGCCGATGTCTGTAAGTATAACACACGACAAAGTAATCATATTCATCAGGTAGCAGTATCAACAGCTCACTAGAAAAAATTCACATACAATTCATGTACATTATTCTACAACACTTTGCCAGATGACATTAAACGATTAAATTCGATATAAAAGTTTAAGTCCCAAGTAAAATCTTTTCTGCTGCATAAGTGTTTCTATACAATTCGAGACTATACCGAGTATCAAAAGGAAAATAACATTAATTTTAACAATGATAGTTAATGTAATTATTTATAATTTGGACTGCATAATTCTAAAGAACCTGTAACAAGTACCTTACCACAGCTTCTGGGTTGATGGCCCCCATCTCGATCAGGTTTTTCGTCCAGTTTCCCTGAGCCTTTGAGCAAATGCTGAGATGGTCCCTTGTTTTGCTTCTGGACATAAATTTAACTCCATTATTTGTGCACGTCTTCTGAATTTCAGTGGGAAATATAGTTATTGAAATTATTGTTTTCCATATTGTCGCGGCAAAAAGTATTATTCTTTCATGAAGAACATGATGAGGGTAAGGGCACAAATTCATAGCTAATTTACCTTTGAAAATATATTTTATTATATAGGAGCGAATATTTTTGTCAACAAAACTTGAAAAAACTGCTCTTTTTTCTGCATTCAAAATTCGACTAGAATATAGTTTAGGATAGAGATCACAGAATTATGAAAACGTGCACAAATGTCACTTCTCCCCACAGCTCGTCACACACAGTTTTAAACTGTTTTTGACGTAAATAGATAAATAAATAGAACTGTTCCGTTAAGACATTCTGGCTATTGAAAACCCTTATCAGGATAAAAAAAAAGCCAGGTTAGCAGTTTACTGTTGGTTAGCAGCGAGAGAAACGCCATCATCATACAAACTGAAGAGGACCTAACGATCTTTGAAGTATTATAAGGTAAGCTTTCTGAAATATGTAATTTAATGATACCATGATTCATCAAACTGTATAAATCTGCAGTTGCCAATTTCTCACAAATATACGAGTTAGGAAAAAACCAACGGTTTTGAAGATTCAGCATTCCATTTTCAGTAATACTCACCTACTTTCATCCCGGAACCAGAAAAAAGAAATATGTTGACCAGTGTTATTAGGGGGTCGTCATCATTGTACCGCATCCTGCTTATATTTCACGTATCCATGATTGTTGGTGAATTTCTTTGCAATTCATCATTGGTTTTACTTTCTCGTGTGTAGTTATAAATGCAGCAAAAATCAATGACTAGATTTTAATTGAAATACACATTTTGGGGGAGTCCTTGATATTGAAAAAGTTGTTTTTGTTTTTTTTACATCTACTTGTAGATTACTATACTAGTTCATTCACCGCGAGACTATCAAGAAAAAAGGCGCATTAGAGCAAAAGTTAGGGATAAGGACAAAAGTTTTAAAGAATTCATCATTCATCATTTGCCAGGTTAAAAAATTCATAAAGTTCACCGAAAATTGGACCTTCGCCATTTTTTCTTAGTGCACTTTTGCTGTATCTCATTAAAGAACTCGATGAAATCTTTGAGAAAAAAAATTTAAATGTCCTTCGGGCTTGATGTCAAGTATCCAAAAAATCAAATTCAAGCGGGAGACATCAGCCAGATCGATCGTGAAAATCCTGCTTAATCGCTACCAAGGTCCCACAATCCTATGGTAATTGCCGTCCTTCTCCGTTGCAAATTGAAGCTTGCGCTGGCTGCCATGTTCGGGGCAAATTTACGCGCATAATTCAAATACGTCGAAATTTTTCAGATTTTTCCGCATTTTCAAGGCTTTGAATACATAGAATAGAAGACTTATTGAAATACTAACTCATTGTTTAAAGTAATATATGCAAAACTAGCATTAAAAAGTCGAAACGTTTATGTATTTCTGACATATCACAGGTCTTTATCATACATATTTACCCTAGAGCTTTATAAAGCACAAATAACACTGTTGTTTAAAACACGTCGCCCACAAAGTTTTTGGAACTTGTAACAGCACTTTTGAAAGCAAAAAATAAGCATATAATCTTTTACTCTAAAAATAGGTTTGTATTTACTCCATGAGGTTGTTCATATTATATTGAACACACTAAAGGGGTTATCATAAAAGTATTTAGTTTTGATAGGTTGTTGATACTGTCCCTCACAAAACATTTAGTAGATGTCGGGACATTGCTTTCGGAAACGTTCGTTCTCAATTTCAAAGTGTACTCCTTTAATCCAAACTCTATTCAAAATTGTATATCTTGAATAATTCTGCATCTTTTTTTCAGTAAAAGGGGTAAATCATATTACGCTAAATTTTTAGAATTCTTTACTAAATTATAAACTTAAGTAATTTTTATGCACTTTCGATACATAAAGTTCCGTACAGAGCACGCAAATACCTGGATTAAATGGTCATGTGAATTGGTATTAAAATATACGCGTTCTCGATGATTCCATCAACCTCTATACAAATCTTGATATTCCGTATTAAGTTCGAATTTAGGGAATATCTACCCTGGAGAAATGGCAAGTTATCTACAGAAAGTGGTTACTTTCAGAGTTAAACTAATGTTTCTCTAAGAGCAATAACAAATTCATCGATTTTTTTGTTATTCACGAACACCGTATTAATTAGTAAAAGTAAGCAGCACGTTCAATAGGTTACATCACATAATTAAACGATGCACTTGTAAAATTACACCACGCAGGTTTTCGTCGCACGATTAGTACACTCGTAAGCCGCGCGCTGCTTCACCATTTTACTTTTTCCTCTTATAGAATCTTCCCCTTCAGCAAAAGGCACACAAATAATGATATATGGCACCAATACGACTTGGTGTCCACATGCTTGCCCCCAACATGGCTGCATTCAATTTGCAACGCTACACTAGCGCTGTGCGTGGGTCTAGTATACTATTACAATGTCTTTGAATCGCTACAGTTGTTCACAAAACGACGGAGATTGACGTTTTGCCGTCAATCTATAGGTAACAAGGATACACAAAATGTGGATCCTGACAATACGTGTTAGAGAAAGTAATTAACTATACACAGAATTCACTTTATCGCATCCTACAATATGAAATTTTCTGCCGAAAATTCAGTTTTTCCTTTGCGTCTGTAGCAGGCGCGGCTTGTCATTAAAGGCTGTAAGGCGGAGCCTCTCCTAGAGAAATCGCCGTCTAAAAGAAATTTAAAAATATGTTTACAAATGTATTTATTTATTAATAATGGAATTCTGAGTTGTATTATGTTACAATCATATCAAAATTTTTCTTTGTCGGTTCGTTAACGGCCGTCCGTAACGCATTTAAAGCTGTTGACAGGGAAGAGAGAAGCGTTAGGCTCCCACTTTATTCTCCCATAAGGCCTGTATAAAACGAGGAGGCGTGACGTCATGCATTCACTGCAGACGCTTACCAGCGGACGAAGGCTGCGGCGAGACAGCCTTCGGTGGAGCCTAGGGTCTGAAGAACAGCGGGCTCACCAGATAGCATTACTGTGCAGCTCTGCAGGTAGCATTGCGCTTCAACTAGTTTTCCCAGTATGCGGTAGGAGCGCTATACTTGGGTTTTTCTTTCTTGGTGCATGAGGTCTTGTCTTCTGGGGCCCGGCAAAATCGTTGTGAAACAGAACTTACGAGTATTTGTGATTACTAGTACTAGTAACTTGTAACCTTTGTGAAACGGGCCCCAGAATGGAATATCTCACGGTATTTCGCGTCGTTCTCAATCGTCTGTATCAAACTTATTATTAATAGAAATACAATGCAGGCAATGCAATGCAATGCATTTGCAGCCTTCCCCATTTATAAAACCACGAGCCGCGACTGGTCTGTAGCATTACATAATCCACACTACGTATACTTATATATACACTGACTTTCTTCTTACACGCTACTCTCTATTTACAGAAATTCTTGAAAACACTGGATATTGGTTAATTAGGTGTAGCTTCATTTAATATTTTCGCAGATGTAATTGTTCAGGAACAATCGAAATTTATACAAGGAATTCCTACACATGACCCTGAATTCAGAAAATTCACCTTTAAGAAACGAAAAAGGTTTCTGATAAGTCAAGCTCGAACAGATAGAAACGTTATACTTCTTGCCAGTTGCGTCCCAGCATTGAGAGATCCGATAGCGTAAAAAGCAGCTTGGATGTGACTACTTGTTCTAGGTTCGTGGTGTAAAAAATCAAATGTGTTACGTTATACCTGTGGAGAATTAACTCAAATCGCAAACAAGCCTTAATTAACTGGTAAGGAAGTGGTATGAATTTTATTTCGGGTATAAGGTAGGCGACCAGGAAAAGAAACTGGTCTCCCATATATGCAGTGTATCGTGTGACACTACTGACACGCTGGTTGTTCACGACCCGTGCCCTTTTATTTGGAGGGAACCAACGAATCACTCACCAGTCTTATTTCTGACTGATACTAATAACTGGAATCATCTCAAAGACGGAGAAAACTGTGCAATAACTAAACTTACCATCTGCTCTAATACTTATGAGCCACTGAAGATTTGCCATTACCACTACCTCCTGAGAACGTCACAATGAAAGAAGACTGCTACAGTGACGAACATTCAGAAGACAGAGGAGGAAGTATCCTTGCTGACCCAACATTTCAAGCAAGTGAAAAATGCCAAGCCTTCTCTTCACTTTTCTTAACACTTATGTTGTATTTCGTACTGTATACATGTAGATCTGTTGTTATTAGAGGTGTCACTTTGCCAGATACATATAAGACATAGGGAGACACGCAATCACAAAAACAATCACACGAAAACTGAGGCATGTACAGAAATTCTGAAATTAGATCTGAATTGAGAGGGAAATTATCTTCCTGAAAGTGTGTTTTGTTCTTGTTATAGATTTATTCATTTTTGCAATCTAGTGTTAATAGGTAGGTGTACAAATTGCATGGTTTGTTTTTCCTGTTTGGAAAGAACATTATAATAATGACTCGTCAAAGCAATAGCAAAGAACCAATTTAGTTCATTTGATTAATGAATTCAACCATTTACTTACTGCATTAAAATGCCTCTCCAAGTTGTCGCGTGCTCGCTTGTGGGTGAGATGACGGGTGGAATAAACAGGGGGTTACCCTTCTCTCGGCCACATCTAAGCCCGGTCGCATTCGCAGGATTACATTATTTCTTATCCATTCCAAGCGGGCTGAAGGCCCTGATTGATACACGCTTGAAAGTGTGGTTATGCGGAGTTATCTCACACCAGACTTATACGTACCATTCTTGTGCAGCCCCTCACGGCTCCGCACCAGGTCCTCAGCGTCCGTAAGTCTTATTTTGTTATTTCACCTTCTCTCATACTGCGCGTACAGACTGAATTTCAATGTTGCGGAATGAACAGCAATTTTGTTGTTGATATTCACGGTATGTAAAGAACTGTTGGACTGTGTATTCGTGTAAAAGTATTTTTCGTGAAGACTATTTCCGTTAAAATAAGTGACATATGAGAGTACATCATTTTGTAATACTTGAGCAAAGTGCATGCTACATCTTGGGAAAATATTTTGTACGGTTTTGTTCTGCATTTTTGCTGCTGCAGCTTAACAACGAAAACTATTTGTAATGGCAAACTATTAGCAAATTTCGATCTGATCTCTTTTGTGTCCCACGTAAAGGAATCGCCTTACTAGAGAGAGACATGTATTTGTACTACTACTACTGTATATTCCCCACTAACATACTACAATGCTAAAAAACGTAAATGGATAGAGGAACTTTATGTCCGGAAGCAAAACAATGCCATCTATTTGCTCTTTGGATCAAGGGAATCTAGGCGAAAAACCTGCTATTGAAGTGTCACTGATCCACAAGCTAAAGCACAAAATACCTGTTACAGGTAGTTTAGAATTTTAGAATTACTGAGTAAATAACTATTACATTGAACTGCATTGACAATCAATATTTTCGAAATTGGTTATATTGTCGTAAATGTATGGAAGCAGTTATGCAGCGGAAAATAGTTTATTTGGCACAAACTTCTGTGTCGATTATAATTGAGGTCACATGGCAGTATGTTGTAAAATAATGTAGAACATGTCGTAGGGTTAGTACATATCGTATGTCCACTCATGGTCATTTTTGAGTTGAAATTTTTGGAGACCTCTCGTTCACACTTACCTAGTTATCGAAGATCGCAAGTCCATAAAAGATCATGCTTTTCCCCACAAAGCAAATATTATCGCTTTGCTGCACCTTTGCAAACTTTCAATTCTAGTTTTCTCGAAACTAGGAATTTTGGGCACTTTGTGTGAACTAAGCCACCGATGTATTGTGTGAATTTTCGTACTTTTTGTATTACTCGTTCACTTTACATTTGCAGACGGAGCGCTGCGATCTGTTTACATGAGGTCACCGCCGACTGAATGAGAAACGCGCGTCTGCAGTATATACTGACCGTTTAATATGATATAGATGGCGGTGAGCAGCACACAGAACCCCGGTGGGGCAAGAACATAACCATTAAGCAATAGATAAGTGCAAATAAGAAATAAAAATATTGTACGTGAATGTTGTAAATAGCGTGTCGTGTGATCTATTTTATTGTATATTATCTTAATCATTTAAGAGCACGACTCCAGCTCACTGTCAGAAAGGAATAATTCGTCAGCTGTGTCCGTATCGCTTGTGCTGCCTTCAGAGACAGCTGATTGGTCAGATGCTGATTGACATCGGGGCCATTCGTGTATTCTCGGTTGTGTGTTCGGGTCTTCACTTTCAAAACAACATTAGTTCCTAATTCTGCAGTCTGCAAACGTAAAGTGAACGAGTAATATTCTCTTAGTGAAGTAATTTTTTACCGCTGCCGCCATGGCCCCATGACAAAGGCAACAATTAATAATCAAAGAATTGTAACACAATGTATTTCAATTTTATTGTGAGATGTACATTTTACAAACATAGAAGTACAACGGATCACAGAATATAATACATACTGAAAAAATACACATTACAATCAAAAGAAAAATACATGAAGTTAATTTCAATACACAAGTACTCTCACATAATGTGCTACTCTAAATAAACTGGACATTTTCGCTGCATCTTTTTAAAGTACAAGAACAAATACAGTTTTAATTAAAAAACGAACATTTTCATCACTTGATATTTATCAAATGAGGTTACAATAACGTCGCTTAGTTTTATTAACTGAAGCTGCAAACTGACCAATGCCCACAGAACTTCCATTAATAAAAAATGCAAAATGTAAAGTCAGTTGTTTTAAATTTGTTTCTGTAAGCTCTGTCACGGTACTCAAATATTTCCATACTACATAATATTTATGAATTTATTTTTGAAGATACAACTGGACACGAGTCAATTCACAACTCCAGGAGTCTTTTTGAAATAGTCACACAAAGAAAAATGCACTTTCTTTTTTAATCACATTTTATACACAATACATGAAGGTATCATTTTATAGAACTTGTCCATCCATTACTTTGTTTCATTTCTAGTTAATTCCAATTATATGGCAACGATTTTTTTCTACATTTACGTGTTATTCATAAAATCGCCAAAACCATTACGTTACAATCGTAAACATTTACATTGAGCGACTGAAAAGGACAAAACCTAAGCAATATGACAATTTGTCTGTTATGTCCGGGCATTCCGAGGCCACCCAGGATCCATTGGCCCCCCTTGGCGAGTGCGAAATTTGCAGGAAAGTATCTAGTTGACACCTATAGACTCCCAGTGTATGCTAATGGATTTTGACTCCCATATTAGCCGCGAAGGAGTGCCACAACGACGATCCTAGCAATAGATTTCCATTATTTTTGGCGTTCTTCGGCTAAACGAAAAGAGGTTCCGTTTAGATCGGAAATTTAGGTTGATTTAATTTTGACCGGTATTCAGAGAGTTTTCTTTTATATTTTAACTACATACCTGAAATGTTTTTAATTGAAATTATGTAAGGCGAATCTTAACATTCTTTTCAATTTTCATATCTTGTTCTGTTGATTATTTGTAATAATTTGACTATACAGTTATATACTATATTACTGGTTGTTCCTGATTACTTTATTGCTCAATGTACCTGAGGAAGCGGACATATTGGCCCGAGCAACGCGCCTGCAAAAGTTTTTACTGTAAAGTGATATCCATAATGAAATAGATTTTGAAGAGCTTGACTGTCTATAATAAAGACAACCTTCCATTAAGTACACATCCCCTGTGGATTTTCCACCCTTCAAAAATCCACGCGCTTCATCTGGATCCAACCCGCGCCCTTGGCGTTAGGGGGTGAGTAAACTAAGAACTTGCCCACGGAGGTGAGCCAGGAAATTTGGAAACTGAGTTAATAGCGTCCAAGAGATTTAAAACAATCACACGAGTGGAAGGGAAAAAAGTCTTGAAATGTGTGCGTCAATGCAAGGGAAGGTGCTCAACTAAGGGAGAGAACGTAGCAAGGGACATTGGCTATAAGAACCACATTGAATTTGGTGAGAAAGTTTGACGCTCAGTCGTGAATTGGCCAAGGGAATATTTCCTCAATTTGATTTCTGAACATCCGAGTGTTAGTTACGATCGTTTTAATAGAATCGTCATTGAAAGGCAATTCATAAATTATAATATGTAACTTTTTTACCGTACATCACATGAATGTACATTTTGCGAGTAAAAAACAACCAATTATTAGGTCTACATAATGTAACGGCACAGCACCACGCGCTATACTCGGCCACAAGCCGCTCGGTTTCGGGGAAGAATACAAAAGAGACAGAAATGCCACAAGCATTGTCTTTCGCGTCAGGGAAAACCGTGACGTCAAAGGGACGCGGATGAAAGGTATGTGACGCGAAGGCCTTCGTCACAGGATTTTTCACAGGTTGGCTGCAAGGGGGCGCCAGTTGACGGGTTGAGGAATGTCACATGACGACCAAACCTAAGCGTGATTGGCGGGGATCCGCAGCTCACGTAAAGGTACGAGGGGCGGAATGGCGCGTGGCATAAATAGAGAGAAAGGAGCCCATCAGGTCTTACAGGAGAGCCGCGGCGGCCAGGAGAGAGCAACACGGAGAGTTTTTGTTTGCGTGGGCGAGAGGTCGTCGTCCGTGCCGCACCCTCCGCCCTTGCACCGACCGCGCGCCGGCCCGCCGGGCGACCGGGCCACGGGACCCCTGCGCCGAGGAGCAGGTAGCGCTGCCGAGCGCTCTCCCCCTCGCTCGTGCTAGTAGCAGAACAACTATCCTTGCTCTTGCTTATAACGTTGTAGAAACAGGGACAGTTACAGTGTTTTTGTTTTTAGTGTTTTGTTTGGTGTGTGGTGTAGTGATTTGTACATAGTCAGGTGTGGTGTGTAGTCAGTTTTGGATTAGTTGGTTGAGGTGTTTATAAATTGTACATAATACATTAACATTTTATCATTAGGCTAGTATAATGTTTAAGAAGCTAGGCTAGCTTCTAACAAATGACTTCTGACGAGGAACTATTAGCCTCCGCTGATAATAGCCCCGTCCGCACGCGCGCACGGGCCGCGCTGCGTGTGCGATCTACTTCGCTCAACCGCCGCAGGCTCTGCAGCGCCTGCCGATTCCGAGACAATGCTGGCATGCGCCACACGTCTGTGGCGGTGAGAAACCCAAGCGACGAACATATTGAGGCCGCCCTCAAACAAATCCGCCTGGCCGCTGCGCAGAAGAGGCTACGGAACCGCCAGCGCCGCTTCTCCGCGCCGCGCCACCCGGAGGAAGAAGAAGCGGCCGAGCCGGCCGCCCCCGCGCCCGCCCACGCAGAAAGCGCAGCAGCAGCCAACATAAACCAGCCTGGTGAGTCTGCTCACGACGCTCTGGCAGCGGCGCTCCTTGATATCTCTACCAGTTCCGCCCAACCCCCGCTCAGCCCCCTTCACACAACGCCCACACGCCAGTCGGACGCTTCTTCTGATTCTAATGTCTCCGGGGCAATGAGCTCCGCCGAGGACCCGCCCCCGCCCGCGGACGAGCGCGCCCCGCCCGCCCCCGCGCCCGCTAGTTCATCGCCGCCGCCGCCCGCGGCCGCAAATCCAATCATGACCGCCCCCGCCCTCACGGAGGAAGAGCGCGCCGCCGGCTGGGAGATCGTCGGACGCGCGTTCGGCGCCCCCCGCCGCGCAGACGCCACGCAAGCGTGGCTACATCAAAACGCGATTCCTTTGAGTAATCGATATCAAGTAATCGCCGCGACCGAGAAAGCCCCGGTCGCGTCAAATCAGCCGCCCGCCGCCGCCCCCGGCCCCTCCTCCACCGCCGCCGCCGCCCCGCAACCCGCCCGCGCGCCCGCTCCTCGCCCACGCCAAGCCGTGGGCGAAATATCTATACAGATGCCTGTGGATACAGAAGCGTTGCTAAAACTTCTCAGGCCAAAGATAACTATGAACCTTCGCGGCACTGTGACACCCGCCTTCTTCACCTTAAAACCCGGGTGCGTCAAAGACCACTCTGCAATCATTGCAGAGCTGGAGAAAATGCGCACGTACAATAGACACGCCCAATACTTCTTCAGACGGGCAACAGAAGAGAGGCGTCACAAACTTGTAATACGCGGCCTCCACGGCGGGATCGACGTGGAGGAACTTAAAACTGAAATCGAGGGGAAAGGTATAACTGTCCACTTCATTTCGGAAATGAAGCGTTCATATTACGATCAAGGGGGAACCAAAACCTTCATCTCGCTAGGTTTATACTTAGTCGAGATAAACCACTCCCAAATAGAACACAAAAGACATCCAGGCTCTCCAGAACATAGTCATTCGCTGGGAGGAGCACAAGGGGACGCAGCGCGCCCCCCATTGCAAGCGCTGCCAGATGTGGGGGCATTCGCAAAGCGGATGCCGCCGCAATGTAATTTGCATGTTCTGCGGCGAGGGCCACTCCTTCGACGAGTGCCCGCGCGCCGGGGACCCCAAATGCGCAAACTGCGGCGAAGCGCACGTCGCCACTTTCGGCGGATGCTCCGCCCTCATAGCCTACAAAGAGGCGCGCTCGCGCCAGCTGATGGGCGCGCGCCACGCGCGCGCCGCCGCCGACGCCGCTCGCCGCGCGAATGCGCTCTCGCGCCCGCGCGGCGCCCTAGTCAATTCTGGCGCCGCTCAGCCGCCCCCGCCTCGCGAGCAGTTCCCCGGGCTGCCACTGAACCCCCCGGCCCCCACTGTGACCCCCACAGGCACCGCATTCGCGGACGCAGTCACCGGCCGATCGATCGCCGCCCTCGCCGGGACGGCGCCTCCTTTGAACGCCGCGAACGCGCCGACTCCCGACTCCTCGGGCCTCGGCGAGCTCTTCGAGCTTTTCGGCCTTTTGCAAGGCCAAGAAATCAAAACACTAATTTCGCTTATAAAATCTGCAATTGAAATCCTTAAAACCCCCGGAGACATCTTCACAAAACTCATGAAACTCGCACCCCTCATTCAACAGGCCTTCCCGTGAACAATCTAATCAAGATAGTTCATTGGAACGCGAACGTTCATTGGAACGCGAACGGGGGCCTGAACAAGAAAAAAGATGAAATTCTTCAATTTATTTCGGATTACTCTCCTCATCTTCTTCTCATTCAAGAGAGCCATCTTCTTCCGGCCGATAAATTCTCTCTTCGCGGGTTTCTTATTTATCGAACCGACCGCGCCGGCCCGCACCGCGGCGGTGGCACATTAATTGCTATCCGACGTACGATCCCCCACACGCTCCTGGTCCCCCCCGCCTCTTGCGAACATCGAGGCCACGGCAGTGGAGATTGGAACGCCGCGCGGGCCGATTACGATCGTCTCCGCTTACAAACGGCCTCAGGAACCACTCGCCGACGCCGACCTCGATGCGCTGCTCACGCTCGGGGCGCCGATTGTAATAGCGGGTGATATTAACTCGAAACACCAAGACTGGGGTAGTAAGAGTGGTAACTCGGCAGGCGCCCGTCTATTACAATACCTGAATAGGAGCAATCAGCTCAGCATCACCCCGCCCTCATCAATCACTCACCTTCATACAAATCCGATCACAAAAGCCATAGAGGGCGATATCCTAGATATCGTTCTTCACTCACCCTCTCTCTCGCTCACCACACCAAAACCACTTCATGACCTCACATCAGATCATCTCCCCGTCATCTTTGCCCTCCACCATGACATTTTCTCCGCACCTGCCGCCAATCAGCCAAAATCAGAAACATCCACAGACTGGCAACTGTTTTCAAACCACCCTCACTCATAAACTCATCACAACGCCCTCACTCGCCACCCCTCAGTGATATCGATCGTGCCATCAACCATCTCAATTATCAAACAAAAACCGCATATCACGAATCATCTCATAAACTCACCGCCCCCTCCCCCGCCTCACAAACACCCGTTGAGCTGATCCGCCTCATTCAGGAGCGCAGAAAGGCGCAGCGCGTCTACCAGCGCACGCGCGACCCCGACGCGAAGGCGGCGTTTCAACGCATCCGCAGGAAATTGTCTCGCCTCATGCGCGAGCACAGGAATGCGATGTGGGAGGAGTACATCGAAAAATCACAAATTGATAACGCCGAAGATCTGTGGAAGCTGCAGCGCGCCCTCCGTAACCCCGCCCCCGCAATCACAGCTCTCGTACGCCCGAACGGGCTGCCGCCCACCTACGACCCGGCAGTCAAAGCCGAGGTGTTTGCCGACGCTCTTCAAAGCCGCTTTACGCCCCCGCCCATCGCTAACCCGCTGCAGCTTCCAGCCACCGCCGCGGAAATTATCTTTACTCCTTCGCCCTCTATCGACATCCCGTCCGACTGGCACATCAAAGCGGATGAGGTTAGCGATCTACTAAAACAAACAAACAAAAAAATCAGGCGGCCCTGATAAAATCACTGGCGTCATGATAAAACATCTACCTGCCAGGGCCGCCCACCTTCTAGCACTTATCTACACTGCCTGCATCTCTGTGCAGTACTTTCCTACTGTCTGGAAAGCGGCAAATGTCATCCTACTTGCGAAACCGAACAAAAACCAGCGCCTCCCGGAAAACTACCGGCCCATCTCGCTCCTGCCGATTCTCGGTAAACTCTTCGAGAAACTCATTCTCACGAGAATCCAAAGGGAACTCGCGCAGAAAGGCATAATTAAGGAGGCGCAGTTCGGCTTTCGCAAGCACCGTTCGTCCGCGATGCAGGCGCTTCGCTTCGCATTCTTCGCCTCCTCTACTCTTCAACATCGCTGTTCTCTACCTGCTCTATTTTTCGATTTCTCTTTCGCTTTTGATACCGTTCATCACCCACTTCTCATCCACAAACTTCGCCCGTACACCCCGCCCCACATTCTCAACCTCATCACCAGCTACCTCTCGCACCGCACTTTTTCTATCAAATATCAACAATTTACTTCTTCCTCTCGCCCTATTCTCGCCGGCGTCCCTCAGGGCGCCGTCCTCTCGCCTTTCCTCTTTTCTCTGTTCATCAACGACGCGCCAACAATCAAGGGCGTACATGAATTCATCTACGCGGATGACATCGCCTACGCCGTGAAAGACAGTAGGGTAAACATAGCCGTCAAACGACTACAGCGCGCCGCAATCGCGCTATCGAATTGGAGCGCGGAAAACGGCCTCGCGCTGAATGCACAGAAATGTCAGGCCATCATCTTTTCACTCAAACACAAACACAAACACAGCACACTCGAGATCGCGCCCATCCGCCTAGATGCACACACAATTCCATGGCGCAGCTCCATTACTTATCTAGGCGTTAACTTCGATTTCCGGCTCACCTGGAGAGCGCACTTAAAAGAGGCAAGGAGAAAGATGACGTGGCGCATCTCTTCCCTCCTGCCTCTCTTCAAAAGCCGCTCTCTAACAGAGAAAAATAAGATCCGCCTGTACTTCGCATGCGTGAGAAGCGCGGGGCTCTACGCGTGCGAGGTATGGGCCACGGCGGCAGAATCAAATATACAATTACTTACAAGAGCGGAAAACTACTTTATCCGCGCCGCTCTGCAGCCAGCTCCAGGTGACGCCTACGCCACCCTTCTTCGCTCTCATCAATCCGAAACTATCACTTCTACTATCCACTCGCTCGCCACGGAAAGAATCCGCAACATCTTCTCAAACATCGATGCCCACCCTCTCTTTCAACCATACCTTCAATACTTTAATAAAACCGCACCCCACACTACTAAAAGCCTCCCATCTGATGTCATCTTCCTAAAACCGCCATAAACAATTTTCTTTTCACATCCACTTTCACAACTCACTCTCTCTCTCTCTCTCTCTCTCTCTCTTTCACTCACCCTCTCTCTCTTCTCTTCCTCTCATTCTCTTCTCTTCACTGTCCGCAGCCTCTCCTATTCTCTCTCACTTCTTCTCTACTTTCTCACCAATACCAACAAATCATAGCCGCACCAGAGCAATGAGCAGCTCCCAGCGACTTAAATATTAAGCATAACCTTACATGGCTACAGGCACTAAACTAAACTTGTAAATAAAGCAACTCATCTACATCATCCTCACTCATCTCATTCACATCACCAATCTATGTACAAAACTATCTCATCATGTAAATATCTCACCTCCATCTTCATCCCATCATTAGAATAAATTCACATTCATCATTAGAATAAGTCACATTCTTCAAAGTAATAACTAAAATTAGATTCATTAGTAGCAATCTAGAAGAACATAGCAAACGAGACGACTGTGAGCGCCGCCACAACAACGCCTGTAAGTAGGCAACCCGCTCTACAGGAGAGCACTGCGGGAAGCAAGTGGTGACGGCGCTCCCAGGAGTAAATTAGCTCGTAAGTTTGTACATATTAGAATTAGTTAGTTCGTAAGCAACTAGTACATAATAATAGTAGGACCAGGTGGAGGGTAACCATAAGCAATACAACATTGTATAAAATAGAAATAGGACCAGGTGGAGGGTAGTTATAAGTTATAAGTTATAAGTTATAGGTTATAAGTTATAAGCCATAAATACGTAGAATCCAAATATAAATATATTAGAAATAAGTTAGTACGTAAGACTATATTGTAACTATCAAAATAAAATAAACAAAAAAATAAAAGCCCTAAGAAGGACCGTTTGGCAACCAATAAGACTACAAATCAAATCGCAATCGAGCAAGGACGGAGAGGCGACCACAGCAAGAGACAAGTGACAAGTGACAAATCAAATGAACAGACCAGTGTGTGCCAAAACACTCAAAGTGCTACTCTCTGGAAAAAAACAATTGTGTGCTAGTGCATCGAGGTGCGTTAAACATCCCGGCGGGCGCCCAAAAATGAGACAATCATCCGGGCGCCCGCCACAAAATACTTCATAAAAACCTTATAGACTATGTATGGAAGAGCTCCACCCCGGAGCAGGCCATAAAACGTGAAAATAACTCACCTCAGTAATCAGGTCTTCTGATGGTTGAAACTTTTCGGCCAGCGACTTCTGCTGTTAGTGAGACTGTTCTCCGTGCGAGCTACTAGTATTATCGAGCAGTAATAGTTAAGTCTGCAATGAGCTTCTGTTTCGGCTCCCCGGAATGTCACATCACCGTAGTGCTGAGTAGTGTGTCGGCCAGTGTCTCGTGCTGGGGCGTTGTCGCCGAAAACTTCCACGAGAACGTACTTGAAGCCCACATGTGCGGGGCGATCTGTGGAGGCGATCGCCGCTAGTCAGGGGAGGCAACGGAAGGCGAAGGACTTCTTCCCTGATGCATCGCTCTCGCCGCACCGCCGCTTCATCGAGGTACGAGGGGGGCCCGGCTTCGATTGGATCCGGCTGCGCGGGCAACACGTCGATCCCTCGCCTCAACGGAGGCCACTACCTACCAGCGCCGGTCACGGACGATTCGGGTGAGATCACCAAATGGGGCAACCCACATGAACATTAAGAAGGTGGAGAGAGAGATGGTAGAGAGAGAGAATCAATGTAACGAAAGGGCGCAGTAGGCGTCATTTATAACTAATTAGTCGTTATGATGATGTATGGGGCATGTATGTTTATTATGTTTAATCCTTTGCCAGGAAATACAGGTGGATACGCAGGTGAGTCTCTCTACCAATTATCTGGCCGGGCAAGCAGCCAGCTCACGTAAAGGGGGCGGCAAAAAGCTTACAATAAGATACTTCCAATGACAAATATAAGTACTAAGGGAAGGTTGCCTGAAAATAAAGAGAGAGATGTTGCTGTGGATGAGATGATTGTGCCATTTTCATGTGAATGTTCTCTGAA
This sequence comes from Acheta domesticus, assembly GCA_031308135.1. Lineage (NCBI taxonomy): Eukaryota > Metazoa > Arthropoda > Insecta > Orthoptera > Gryllidae > Acheta > Acheta domesticus. Next base: position 168,765,050 of record JAHLJT010004567.1, read on the forward strand.
GCAATTCTGTCCAAACAAACTAAATCCAGTTGGATTAAAAGTATTTGTTCTGGCAAATTCAAATGGACAAGTTTTAGATTTCACATTTTATCAGGGAAAAACTACATATCCTGAGTACACTAATCAAGGATTTGGTTTAGGAGAAGCAATTATTCAACTGACTGAGAGCCTTACGCCGGGACACTTCATATTTCACGATCGGTACTTCACTAGTCGTAAATTATGTGATGAACTTTTGAAAAGAGGACATGATTCAACTGGCACTATCCAAAAAAAACAGAATTCCGAAGGAAGCAAGATTGAAGACTGATAAAGAACTCACTAAAGAAGGTAGAGGTTCTTCTGATATGCTAGTCTCTCATGATGGAAGCAAATGTCCTGGGAAGTGGATGGATAGGAAAAGTGTTGTTATGGTGTCATCAGTTACTGACATATGCAAAAGGTACAACAAAATAGTACATGGATGTCACAAGTCCAAAAGTAATAAATGCATGTAATTCTAAGATGAGAGGTGTAGATCTTTTTGACAGGATGCTCTCATATTGCCCAATGAGAGCAAGAACAAAAAAAGGGACAATCAGAACTTGATTGACATGATTGACATGTGTCTCGTCAATGCCTGGCTTCATCTGAAGAAGGATATGATTGAAAAGAACGTTCCTCGCAAATAATACCACAATTACGTCAATACAAACTCATGTTAGGAGAAAATTTAATTTACAATGAGAAAGATGAGGAAATATTATTTACTGAAGACGATGTAAATCAGGTGCCAATGACCAAAAAAGAAAAGTTCCAGTCCCTCTACCTCATGACAATGTCAGGAAAGCAAAATGTGCACATATGCCCACAATTGCAGACGTTAATGACTGGCAAAATTGCAGAAGACCGGGATGCCATGGCAGAACAAGAACCCTCCGTACTACTTGTAAAATATTTTTGTCTGGTTGCAATAAGAAATTGTTTCATGGAGTACCATAATAATTAAATATAAGAAAATTCAACTGTACTTTTTGGATGTTTATAAAATATTTTTACCATTATTAATGTATTAAACTTTAAATATTTTTAAACTTTCCTCTGCAGATCAAAAATACATTGAATTTTATAACATGAAATTTATTAATCGAGAACCAGAGTAGAGTATACTGTACTTCAGTTTCCAGGCGAATGAGACCTCAGAGTTTTTTTTTAATTTTTTTTTTTCAAATTCCGTTGGTCCTATATACTATTTTAAGTTCATTTTTACAAGACAATTGTAAAAAATATATCTGGGACTCAGGAGGCTATACTAAGCAAATGCCCCTCAGGTTACGTATGTTTTTGCTACTATGAACAGTGTACACAACCAAATATAAGGAGTAAAAGTATAAGGAGTAAAGGAGGAAATAGAAGACACCTTCACCACCGTTTACCACACAACAAATGCCGAGTCATACAGCAGTTTACACACTTCCAATATGGCGACCATGCGCATCATATCGGCGCACGGATTGTGGGTAGCTTTCCTTTCTATGTTGTACCTACTCTGTGCTTCCGGTCTGTAGTGAAGTCGTTGTTCGTGTCAACATCTTAGAGAGTACGTTTTACTAAGTGTGTTGTGATTTTGTCAAAAATACAATATAGCTGTTCTCGCAATTCACCTACGCGCACTTCGTGTCTAACTGGATTGTGAATCGACATTGTTCATCTGATAAAATGGATGCTGTTCCTGGAGGTATGTAAAATATTATTATACACATAAAATAAACAAAAAATAATAGAATTATATTCTCCAGCCGTGTCATAGAAAAGTCTATTACCATGTTAATTGTAATTAAATAAAAAATAATTATCAGGACGGCTTAGTAGGGTCTTGTCAATTGCATTGATCGTTGTTTCAGGATCTCGTAATGAAGTAATCTTGCATACGCGGAGATCAATATTTCTATTGAACGGATTTGAAGGACTTTTGAACCTTCGGCGCACGGTTCACGAGAAAGGATCACGAGAAAGGATCACTGAGAGGGCGGTCTTAGTGCCTGCTTTGTGCGAGTGTGTTGTGTGCCAGTTATGGAGAATTACAATGGTCTATATTTCGCCGATTTGAGTAAACTAAGTAAACTGGAAGTAATTAGATGGTGCCAGGGAAAAGAACTGATAGGTCGAGGAGTATTAGAAATAAGTGCCAAAATGGCATGTAATAACATATGTTTCTTTTAATAAAAAGAAAGAAGAGATAGACGGGACGGCTACGAGTGGGTTTGTAGAAAGTTTGGTGAGTACGCTCACCACACTAAAAGTTCAGTGAGGAAGGACACATGGTTCAGTGAAAGTAAATTGGACATTTTGGCAAGTGCTTTTAGTGACATATGTGGGTGATGGAAACCACGAACGACATTGTTAGTGACACTGGAATTTCTGGTCACACAGTGAGTGACTGGAGAAGCTTTTGCCGTGAAGGATGTGTCGAAGCGGTAGTAGGGGAACATATTAAACTAGGAGAAGACGTGATGGTCGGAATCGACGAGAGCAATTTCGAGAAGAGAAAGTACGAGCGGGGAAAGATAGTTATCGGAAAGTGGGTTTTCGGAGGAGTAGAGAGCGGCACGAACCGTTGTTCCTTTAAAATTGCTTAAAACCGAACAAAGGAAGTGCTATTAGAAACTTAAGGAGTTTATTGAGCCAGGGGCGACAATGGTATCGGACTGCTGGAAATCGTATAATTGTTTAGAAGGTTATAAACACCTTACAGTCAACCATTCTATTCAGTTCAAAAACCCAGAAACTGGTGCTCACACGAACTCCATCGAAGGCAAGTGGAGTGCAATTAAAAGAACGCCACGCTGCCACGGATCAGTTTTCCTCTTATTTGGCCGAGTACGTGTGGAGGAGGATCGTGGGGCAAACGCAGCGAAAAGATCAAGAATTTCCTTGGAATTATAAGGAAAATTTATATGTTCAACGACATTTAAGGTGAGTATAAAATTCGTTGGTAATTATGCGTTGGACCGACTCAAGGATGTTTTATGTTAATGCGAGGGCCGAAGACTCGAGCCTCGTCCTCAACTTGGACACGGATAGCGAAGCGTCACGATTCCACAGGAAGCGCGTCGGCCGCGCACACTGTGGCCGGGCACACGGTGGCAGCGCCGTGAGTGACTCGTTCGGAACCGCACCGTCCACGTCAATAGGAGCCGAAACCTGTCCTTCAAATCTACCTTCCACTGCTACTGAGATGTATAAATTCTAATTTCAATGAACAAGTAAATTTCCTCGAAACTGAATTGTCGAAAAAGAATGGCTGCCGCGTCAGAATTAGCGACGCTTCTACACAGACATGACGTTATGTGATTTATGTTATGTGACATTACGTTAAGTGTAAGAAAGGTGGCAAGCAGCATCAAGAAATAAGATTTTTTCTTAACTAGAATTGGCTTAATGAATGCGTGTCCTTTGTAAAAACAAGTATTAGATTAGATTTCCAAACTCCAACGGGCAAAATTGGTAGACCAACTAAAAATTTCAATGCATCTAGCGACAGGACAAAAAGAAATAAAAACAAGACATGAGAAGATTATACACATGACACGAATTATCTTTTGGAACTCAAATAAGTTTACGAAATGAAGGGAAATTGGAAGCTGCAACAGTTGTTAAAGGTGTCACTTTAACTACTCGCGTGAAGACACCAAGCAGCGTAAACTTCAGAAAGAGAATCCACAATCTCAGGAGTGAAGGCTCTTTCTATTATGATAGAAGCTAAACTCACTACATCGCAGTATAGGCTTATTAGATCTTCGATGAAGGATAATGCGTGCAAATCGTTTCCCAATTACACTCAAGTGAAGAGAAGAAAAGATGAGTGTTATCCTCCATATTCTGCTATCACCATCAGTGAAAAAATGCCGAAGTGCAACTTCAAGCATTATTAGACCAAACATGAGATTTTTTTATACATAAAATGGGGATGGATGGAAGTTACGGTCACAGTGAATACAAGCAACAATTTAGTCATGATATTGACTCACGCAAACTTATTTATTAGTTCCCTTGTTCCACTGCAAACTCATTGGAAGGGACTGTGAAAGCAATAAGGAACGCGTGGTATGGAAGAATCCAAGTTCATCATCTCCACGATCTTGTCGCCCTATTAAGAGTACAATTTCTTCGTGAAACGAAGGAAGTGTCTGTAAGAGAAGTAACAGATATTGAGAAATCAGTTTCATCCCTCGTGCCATTGAAAAGTGTTATAGATGGGAGAACAATAACTGTTCACTACGTTTTATCGCTATAATCGACGGAAAAATTTGCAATGCCCTTGCATCTAATGCTTCCGCCCAACATTGTTTTTTGTGTGGTAGTACATGAAAAGACTTTAATAATATAGATAAAATTCTTAAACTTGAGTGAAATGAGAAAAAGTTTAAATTTGGACTATCTTGCATACCTGGATTCGCCTTCTTGCATGATTATTGCACCTTTCCTATAAACTCTATCTTAAAAAAGGGTCTACTCGAAATGAAGATGAAAAAGGCTTGTGGTCGAAAGAAAAGAAAGAATCCAGAACGAAGTTAAAACTTCGTCTACTTGTTGGTCGACCAAAATCTGGTTTTGGAAGCTTTAATGATGGCAACACCGCTGGGCGTTTTTTCCTTCTTCACTTCAGGGGCTAGGGAGATTCTCTGTTCCGGCAGTGATAGTGGGGATACTGATATTGAAGATGAAGGTAATGATGAACAAACAAGTGAGTATGTACATGTCAGTTCCGGTAATGCGTTTGAAGCAACATTTAGAGAGGAACTGTATGTTCTCGAACATAGTAATAGAGAAGGGGAAACTGATGAAATTTATTCTGCTCTATTAAATTCCCAAAACGAAATTGACACTCATGAATTAATTGAAACAATTAATAATTCCCAATCTGAAGATGTTCCACCTACTGATGTAAATATAGACGCTAGTAGAAAATGGAAGAAAGTTGAGCTTCTCTTATTACTGACAATTTACCTACTGGCATCAATGAAAACAAGTTTTCACATTGCAACACTGCCACAGACGTATTTTGTGAAATGATTAGTGATACATTGCAAGATATTGTATTTCAGAGCAATCTTTATGTAACTCAGAACAAAAATTTATGTGTCACAACAAAAGAAATGATCTCCTTTATTGGCATAAATATGATTATGGGTTACAATATGTTACCTTCATGGAAACATTATTGGAACAGTACTCCAGACCTCAACAATAAAAGTATTTCTCAAACAATGTCTAGAAACAGATTTGATATGATACTCTCGAATCTTCATGTAAACGGCAATAGTCAAATACCACGAGATACAAAGACAAATTGTACAAGATTAGACCAATGATAGAGAGTCTGAATAAAAGCTTACGAAGGCACTAGGGAATTAAGTGTGGATGAAACAATGTTCCTGTCCAAAGGTCGGTCAAGCATGAAGCAGAACCCTAAAAAAACAATAAAAAGAGGTACACGGTACGTTACAGGAAGCTGAATATTGACTTCAGCAGTCCAATGGGGCCTATATTTGTAGATAAATACAATAATATTTAGTCCTAGCCATGGAGCTAGACAGTGGTGGTTTTGGTTGTTTTTGTTCGCCCAGATGCCCTGGTGCCAAATTATGATTGTATATGTACAAATATTTACAAGTGAACCTTAGCAAGGTGGGTCATTACATCTGATTAATAATGAAGTGTAGTGTTGTGTAGTTTTTAGTTATGTTATGTGTATTTAAACATGGTGTTGAAAGTAATGTACTATATGTGGTCCGCAGCCCTGATGAGGGAAGAATAAGACTTCCGAGACGTTGGCGAACTAAAAAAACTTATTTATGACCAAATACCATAAACATTCCTTATAATTATAGTGTGGTCGTTAATTTTGAACTATTATATAATAAAAAGAGGGTTCAAATTGTGGACATAGGCAGATATGAAAGGATACATAAAAAATATCAGAATTTATCAGGGAAAAGACGAAGAACTTTGAGAGGAATATAAAGAATATGGTTCAGGGGAAAGAGTTGTATTATATTTGACAGAGAAGAATGGGGAAAGGGAATAATTAATTATTGTGATGTCCTTCGAAAAGTTGGTTGGATAAAGATTGTTTAATAAAAGTTGTTCAATGTGTGTCTGCCTAAAAATTATTGGACCTCAAAAGAAGTAAAAAAACAAACAAGAAGACTGTAAGGACGCCACAGGAGAATATAAAAACTCAACAGGACTGTAAATCTTAGGTTGCCGGCCAAAGCGCCGGCTTCATCCATAAGTTAAGTTAGGGAATACGATAGTTATTAACCACTACCCCCTTCTTTGCCGCACAAGCCAACGAGCTGCGGCGCATGTATCCCTTCCACGGCAACAAACGACCGCCTCGCCAGGGCACTGGCTGGGATTCACGTCTCGTTACTGCCTGCAGTCCTTCTTTTGAAAGTTGCGTGGAAAAAAGTTCTCACAAAGTAGTGCTTGTGTCAGTGGGGACTTCGATGGAAGTACGGGGAACAGCGAATATCAAAAGTTCCTTCACCACCCTGCACAATCCGACGCCCACAATTGTTACATCTTTGGTGTCCCGTTCGACTGGTGTATTTTTCGGAATGCGGAGAGGGAATAATTTTAAGGCAGACCCTCGGTCTTCTTCCACACGTTTGTCTCGACCAGCTCCAGGTTAAAAGAGACCTTATTCAGAAAGAAAAAGACTACACGGAGAAACAAATAATTTGAAACCCACTAATATAGAAATTAATGGAAAAAGAAAACAGCATTTCCACGAAATGCTGCTAGTGCTAACCACGGTTGATGGGAAGGTCTGTAACGTTTTAACCACAACTTCGCAAGTGTGCTACATCTACAAGGTCAAACCAAAGGAAATGAACGACATAGATTGCGCAATGAAGAGATCAATAGAATGAAAAAATAACTTATTTTGGGCCTCATTGCATGCGTAATTAATTGTTTGTACTTTTTGCGTGTTCCAGAAAACAAAAAGGCCGATATGATACAAACAAGAGGCGCAGATAAGGTGTCAAAGTAATCAAGCTGTGTTTGCCAAGTGGATACACTTGGGGCATGAAAGTCTATGCCGACAAAGAGGCTACCTCAGGCGTAAGGCCTCATTCACAATGCAAACTTGACCGTAACGTAAGGCCGTAAACTTAGCAGTAAACTTTTCACGTAAAAACAGGCATTCACAATGACAAACTTTAGTTTTGTCTGCACCAATCAAAATTCGACGTATTGGTCGATTCGTTTCTAGCCTCTTCTTCGACTTTCCTATCGATTTAGACTTTTCGTATGTGCGAGACGAGTAATTGTACCCAGGGAGTATCGGATGCATAGAGAATTATTGTTTAACTGTTTACCTGTTGTAGTTATATACGACCAGCTGTGTATTGTGAGCTTTAAATAAAGTCTGCCGCAAATATTTTAAACGCCACGTGCCGATTTTGTCATGGATAGAGACGTGGGCGTGCAGCTTGTGTTGTTGCGGGCTTCTGCAGCTATACTCTTAGGGACACTTTATTTAAAAAGAAGAAACACGCGCAGAGAAAAGCGTTGGTGGGTTCATCCCTTGAATGCAAGACGAGAAGAACAAGGGGACTTCAGTAATTTGTTAAGGGAAATGAGAGAAGATCCATACCAATTTTTCATGTACATGAGGATGACACCAGAGTTGTTTGACAACTTATTAGAGTTAGTTTCTCCATTTCTACAAAAGAGAAGCATTCATGAATCTCTCCCTGTAGCCACGCGCCTGGCCATAACTCTGAGGTATTTTTTTTAAATAAGGTGAGGGGAGAGGGGTATCATTGCCATATCTTTTTTTCATTTAAAGTTCTACTTTGTTGCATCAATCTTCACAATAATTCTGACAATTTAATCAGTCAAAAAATCTACAATATTTCTTCAGATATTGAAGTCGCAGCTTCCATAATTTGAAAGATTTGTTTAACCCGTTTTGCGCCAGTGGTGCGTATACGCACCATTTTATATAAGAATTTTTTATGGTAGGTATTTTTTACATAAATTGACGCAGTTTGTGCCATAGAAATATTGAATATCAGATGAACATATGAGTATTTTTTTGCAAGAATTAATCTTCATGTAATGAAGGACAAATGAAGTAAAATATTTTGTAATTTTCACCTGAAATGAAGATGAGTTTGAATTATTTCTTGTAATTTGAAAAAATATAATTCTGAGTTTCATTTATGGTTGTCGATTATAAGGAACAATTGTATTTTCATGTAATATTGATGTGAATTATTTTCATTCTTTCATTTTCGTTAAAATTGTATTTCACTAACCATGGTGCGTCAACGCACCACTGGCCTATTCCGTTGTATCTCCAGATACCTCTGCTGCCCGACCCTTCGAGTGTTGCTACTAGGAATGTTATGAAAACAAATGCTCTGCGAGCGAGGGGAGCGCAAGTCGAAACAAAGTGGGCTCTGTTCATTCCCAGAAAACTATTTCTAATGACGCAACAGAATTTTTTGGATTCTACAATTGAGAAGTTCAGTTGCTTGGTAGCGCGAATGGAGTCTCACGTCTACATGTTGCAATTGGATATCTTTGTCAGTGGAGATAGAAGGTGGTGGTGGACAGTGTGTCCGATTGTAGAAGAAAATTAGTGTTAAAGTAAATCGATTTTAATTAGCTATAACTATTTATCTGAAATTCATTAACATTTAATTTCATAAATAAATTATTCATCACATAAGTGGTGGTAATGTTCATTATAACAAAAATTCCGAAAATAATTTATTATAAGCAGATAAATTACCTTCCAAAATAGCGTATTATATAATTATGTTATTGCAGATGTTCAGTTACTGTGGTTTGACTACTGAAGAAATAACTGCAGAGCTTGAGGCTATTGATGTGGAATGTGCGGATGTTGTGATTCCCCTAGACGTTGATGATTTGCCATGAGCAGACATAGATTTAGGGCAATCAAAAGAAATATACATCGTGCAGATAACAAGAATTTGAATTTAGATGATAGGTTCAGTAAGTTGAGACCTTTGTTCAATCTTTTGAACAAAAACTTTATGCAGTTTGGAGTTTTTTCATATAATTTGTCCATTGACGAGCAAATGCTTCCATACTTCGGACGACACTCTGCAATGATGTTTATCAAGGGTAAGCCTGTCCGTTTTGGCTTCAAAATGTGGTGTCTGGCAGGAAGTACAGGTTATTTTTTTCAGTTTAAACCATATGGGGGTTCAAATTCTCAGATAAAAGAAACTACTTTAGGGCTTAGCGCAGATGTCGTCCTTCATTTACTGAAAGTTGTCGATCGACCAAACCATCACAAAGTTTTCTTTGATAAGTTCTTTACATCCTTTAAATTATTCACTGTCCTAAAAGAACGAAGCTATTTTGCAACTGGAACAATTCGTGAAGATAAGAATTCCAGGCACTCCCTTCAAACCATCAAAAGGTGTAAAGAGGGAAGTAAAAGGATTTTACGATTTTTCTTTCGACAAACAATATGAAGTACTTATCGTAAGATGAACGATAATTTTGTTGTAACAATGGCAACAAATAATGGTAAGGTTTTGCCCTTAGGAAATGCTCAAAGATATAACAGGAAAGAAAAAAGCAAATACAGGTTCAACAGCCAAATGTGATTTCAGAATACAACAGGTATAGGGGAGGAATCGATTTGCACGACAATGCGGTCGCAAATTATTGCATCAGTTCTAGGGGTAAGAAATCGTGGTGGCCACTGTTTATCAATGCCATTGACAGCTCTAGTGTAAACACATGGAAAGTTCATTGTTTGGTATCTAAAGAGAAAATTTCACAAATTGATTTCAGGTCATATGTAGCTCGCACTTTACTGCAAAGCTTTTTCTTTCGGAATCAGTCCAAAAACACGGAAAACTGGCAAAAGCAGCATCATTCCAGAAATAAGGTTTGATAACATTGGCCACCTCATTAGTAACCATGAACAAAGTACCCGGAGAAGATGCGGTGTGTGTAAAAACCACACAATGTTTTTCTGTATAAAATGTGAAAAGCATCTTCATCCAGAATGTTTTTAATATTTTCCAAAAACTATTTTTTTCTTTTTTATAATATTATGTACAACTTATATTTTTGTTTAAATTTATACAATAAATAAAAGTTTTTAATCCAGGAGTTTAAAAAATGTCATCAGTTTGATGTAAATTGTTCTCTAATTAAGATTGCAGATACCCCACGAAGGGCCAGTGGTGCGTGAACGCACCATGCTATAAATCATTGTTGGTTAAAGGAAAAAATTTTCTGGCAACATATATGTCATATTTGTCAATAACTGAAGATACACACAGAAATTCAATACTTTTGTATGATTATTTCTGTCATTGGCCTAAAATGGGTTAAAGTAAGCAAATTGGCTATGTTGTCTCAATTTGTATGTTGTCTCAATTTGTTTCCAAGTCAAATGTTTGAGAGTTGGATAGGAAAGAAAATGACACAAATATGCATCAGAAAAAAAAATTATGATTACTAGGCTCTGGTTTTTGATTGTTTAAGTATACTAAATGGGGATAAATTCTGCTTTGAGAAATTAGTCTTTAATGTTTTATTAACTATTTTACATTATGATAAAATGTGTTAGGAAAACGGTACCCTTTTTAAATTTGGTCTGGGAAACTAAGCAGCAATGTTCAATTTTGGTAACACACTCATCCGCAACATTTAAAGTATATCTGTTCATTTCATTTCAGTAGCCTTTTTCTACTTAATTTCCCACTAACATTTACTTTGCTTGGTCATTTAAACTTCGTAGTTTTGTACAACTTAGATACTGAATGTTGTATTTGCCTATGTGGCATTCTCTCTAAAAACAAGTCAAAGTAAATTAATGATATGCTTCTCAGTGCAAGTAGGACAATAAAAAGTAATTAGTATCAAATAAAATGAATCAATGTTTACAATTTGTAAGTCATAAGCTTTAGAAATGATCACGTGATCAAACTCACACGTGTCAATTAATAATAAACTTAATTGCACACACGTGCATTTGTTCACAAATGTCAATTACTTCAATGCAAGAACTACTAAAAGGATATAAATTAAATTTGCCAATATAGTAATGTTACCCTCAAAGTAGTATTGATTGATTGATTGATTGATTAAGGTTTAGAGGGCGCTTCAACTGCCAAGGTCATTGGCGCCCATGTCGAAGTATTTTAAAAAAGGGAATAGGTTCAGTATGTGTTACAGATGGAGCCTACCCTCTAATTAAAATCATATACATAAGGAGAGACTTGAATTCTACATCGAGTATTCAAGTAGTAGGACAGAAAGAATATATAACAAACACGTAAAATTCATAGTAGAACTAAAAGTTGGCTGTAAAGGGGCCAAAAATAAAACAACAAAAAGTAAAACACTATTCTATTCTCTCAAATAAGATTATATATTCCGCTTTCCCTCAAGAAGCAAAAAACTTTGAGAGCGCGGAATCGTCATCCCCGAGCACCTCCCTTAGCGAGTTGCCCAGGCCATGTCTTCGTCGGTTGCCTAAATATTTCCTGCAGTTCAGGAGGACGTGTTCCACAGACAGAGCCGTCCCGCATGAGTCACATACGGGAGGAGTTTCTCCTCGAAGGAGGAAACCGTGGGAAAAATGGCAGTGTCCAATTCGAAGACGAGTTAAAATTACTTCCTCACGCCTAGAGGAGCGAGATGAGGAACGCCAGGGAATTACAGAATTCTTTATCCCACTTAGTTTAAAATTGGTATTGTGCCACTCTGTTTGCCACGCTCTAAACAGAGATCGTTTTCAAGTAAGCCTTAACATCGGACAATGGCACAGCAGGAACGTCGATACGAGTATTACGAGTAGCAGACTTCGCCGCCAGGTCGGCCAGCTCATTCCCTGTGATTCCCACATGGCCTGGAACCCAACTAAGAACCAGGTCATAGTTGCGGGACATGAGACTATGAATCAGGTTTTGAACTGATTTTGTCAGGTAGTCTGACGAAGGCCGGGAGGACAGCCTGAAGAGAACTGAGAGAATCAGAACAGAGAACTACTCGCTGCAGCGTCGTTGACTCGATGTACATTAGGGCTTTGAGTATTGCATACATTTCAGCTGTGAATGTACTGCACTGTGAATGAAGACGATATGATTTGGTGGCCCAGATGCAATGAAAACTACACGCCACTGCGTCATTGTGCGATGACCCGTCCGTGTACAAGAATAGATGATCCGGATAGGCTTCCCTCATATCCTGAAAACTGCTTCTGGTAAACCAGAGGACTAGTATTTTGTTTGGGAAGATTGGAGAGTCTGAGGTCAATATTGGGGGAAGGAGTTTTCCAGGGGGGAATCAGGTCATTTGGGGGTTTCACAGGAGTGGGAAGATCGACATTAAGTCCCCGCAAAAGATTTCGCAATCGAATGCCTGGGGGCTGGGGTAGCGATGTTCGAAGAATATAAGAAGATTCATATTTTGGGCGAGTGATTATTCGGCGACAAGGATGATTAAAGAGACCTGACACTTTAGCACCATAAGACGCTAATAGAATATCTCGCCTTATTTTTAAGGATGGCTCCCCAGCGTCAGCTAGAATGCACTCGATTCGGCTGGTGCGATACGCGCCTGTTGAGAGGCGAATACCTGCGTGGTGTATGCTGTTGATAGGTCGAAGGGTGGAAGGAGCTGCAGAACCATACACTTCACTACCGTAATCCAATGCTGAGCGAATGAGTGCTCTGTATAACCGCAGTAGGGTAATGCGGTCGGCTCCCCATGAAGTGCCACTAAGCATTCGAAGAAGATTGAGGGGGGAGACGCATCTGGTTTGCAATGTGCGGATATGAGAGCGCCACGTGAGGGACTTGTCAAAAGTCAGCCCCAGAAACCTGGCAGAGTCAGTGAATGGAAGCTGATTTCCTCCCAAGTACAGGATTGGATCGCTATGCAAATGGTATATTCTGCAGAAGTGCAGTCCAGTGCATTTAGTAGGTGAGAACTTGAAACCTGTCGACATGCTCCATTCATGCAGCTTGTTGAGCACCAGTTGGAGTTGCCTCTGGATCACACTTATGCTGCTGGATGAACAAAAAATGGCAAAATCATCTACAAACAGCGATGCCTTCACAGGTTCCCTCACGACCGACGCTATACTATTGATGGCTATGGCAAACAGAGTGACACTTAGTACCGAGCCTTGGGGGATGCCGTTTTCAAGGGGGTGACTGTTAGACAGTTTGTCACCGATGCGAACTCTGAAAGATCTGTCCGATAAGAAATTTTGGAGGAATAAGGGGAGCTTCCCCCTGAATCCCCACGAGTGCAAGGTTCGCAGAATGCCATACCTCCAAGTGGTGTCATATGCCTTTTCTATATCGAATAGTACGGCGACAAGGTGTTGTCTCAGAACGAACGAGGTTGAAATTTCCGTTGCAAAAGCGACGAGATGGTCAAGGGTAGACCGGTGTTTCCTGAACCGCACTGAATTGGTGCCAGTAGGTTTCTGCACTCCAAGGTCCACACCAAGCGCTGGTTTACCATCCGTTCCAGCACTTTGCAAACGCAGCTGGTGAGAGGAGAGAGGTCGGTAGCTCGATGACAGCGACCGATCCTTTCCCTCCTTCAGAGCTGGGATAACTATGGCTTCTCGCCATACAGCAGGGATGGTGTGCTCTTCCCAGATGCGATTATAAAGGCGGAGGAGAAATTGCTCGCCACATCAGGAAGATGTTGTAACATTAGGTTGTGTATTTCATCAGGACCTGGGGCAGTTCGTCTGGCCAATGCAAGAGCAGAGCGCAATTTCCGATATGGAGAAAGGTGTGTTGTAATCTTCACACGCTCTGCAGAAGAAATCCAACGGACGGCTCTCCATCCTTTCTTTGATCAAAAGAAAGTCAGGAGCGTAGTTCGCCGAACTTGACATGGCTTCATAGTGCGCGGCGAGTTCCTCTACAATCATATCTGGGGATGTAATAATTTCTCCGTTTTTCAGGAGACCTGGCACCGTATTTGGTAAAGAGTGTCCTCTTATCTGTCGAATTTTCCTCCATACCAGGCGTGGTGGCGTGTGACAATTGAGAGACGAAACGTACGCTCTCCACGATGCATTTTTGCTCTCTAAGATAGTTCTTCTAGCCTTCGCCCTGCATCTTTTATACTCGATTAAGTTATCCACTGTTGGATAGTGTCTGAGGCGTGCCAGTGCCTTTTTTCGAGCACTGACCGCTCTCGAGCAGTTCTCATTCCACCACGGAACGAAAGGATGTCGCGGTTTAGCACTTGCCTTCGGAATTGCGATGGAAGCGGCAGCGAGTACAGCGCTATTAAAATGTTCTGTCATTTCCTCCACATTTCCGAAGGGACCGTCCTGATAGGTTAACATTATTCTGGAATGTCGACCAGTCAGCTCGTCGCACGATCCATTGAGGGGGCCGTGCACAACTACGGCGAAGATGATCAATGTGGACAATCGTGGGGTAATGGTCGCTTCCATAAAGGTCTTCTAATATGGTCCACCGCATAGCAGTAGCAAGTGAGGAGCTGCAAAGGGCTACATCAATAGCCGTGCTAGAATTCGTAGCTACGGGCAAAATGAGTTGGTTCCCCAGTGTTGAGAATAGCCAAATTCATGGTGTCGATGACTGATTCCAAAATAGCACCTCTTTGACACGTACGAGAGGAACCCCAAAGAGGGCTGTGGGCGTTTACATCACCCACAACCAAGAAAGGTGTGGGCAATTGGTTTATTAGACTTAGAAGGTCATCAGCCGACACCGTTTGTCTTGGGGGAATATAGACATTACATACGGTGAGTGAGAGGGACGGCAGATATACCCGCACACAAACTGTTTGAAGGTCAGTGTGAACAGGGATTTCCGCAGAATGCAGCGAATCCTGGACCAAAGTAGTAACTCCGCCGTGAGCGCGAAGGCCGTCATCGACATCAACCCTATAAGGAGTGAAACCGCGAAAGTGTATGGACCGTGATGGAGAAAGATGCGTTTCCTGTAAGCAGAAAATTGATGGTGTATAACGGGACAATAAGAGTTTTAATTCGTCCCGTCGGAGAGAAAATCCGTTCAGATTCCAGGATAGGAGAGCCGTTGTTTAAAAAGTTAAGAGGATTTCTTCTTTTCCTTTTTTCGCCTCTGCCGCCCGAAGGAGCGAGTGTCCACCCCGGCTGAAGTTTCCTCCGAGGCAGACTCATCCTGACCACTGCTCGACAGGCTGAGAGATCGCTCAGAGCGAGTTTCAGGAGTCGGGGTAGGTGGTCGGAGTTTGGAGGATCTATCGTTTTCTTGTCCAGGCCATGCAGGCCGAGTGACATCAGCCTTCTTGCGCGGCTGAGAAGTGGATTCTTGTTCTGTCTTTGTCTTTGTTGTCTTCTTGGGTGGTGTCTTGAATTTTGTGGGGATTATTATTTTCCCACCTTGCAGAGGCGATGTCTCCTCAGGGAAGTCCACTGGGGATACCTGGCAACAAAAGTTCGCTACTGGGGGAGTAGCACGAGAGGACTGAATGCTCGTCGCTTTGACAGTGTTCGCTAGAGTGCTAGAAAAAGAACGCCTGAGATCCACAGGGTTCTTAACCAGGTATCGGCGTTTCGCTTCCGGAAAAGATACCTTCTCCGTCACCCTAATCCTTTGAATCTCCCTCTCTCTCAGATATGTGGGGCACTTGTTGGAGTTGGCCGCATGGTCTCCTTCACAATTTACACAGCGGGCTGGTGATGAACAAGGGTTGGGATCGTGCGCGGAATTACCGCACTTTGCGCAAGCAGGGCTTACGGCCATGCACCTTTGTTGTGTATGACCGAACCTCTGACACTTAAAGCAGCGCAGGGGGGTTCGGCACATACTGCCGCACGCGAAGGTTATAATAACCACAGCTAACATACTCTGGGAGAGAAGGGAGATTAAACGTCAGGATCAAGGTAGAAGTGGGGATCTCATTCCCATTCTCCTTCCTCCTGATCCTGTACACCTCCGTTACACCGTAGCTCTTGAAAAAGGAAAGAAGTTCATCCTCGTTTTCAGTCGCAAAGTCTTCATGGTTGACCACTCCCTTACATAGGTTAAGTGTAGGGTGAGTGGTCACTTCCACTTGGAGGCCGGCAATCTGTTCAGTTTTTAAAATCTTTCCTATTTGTTCGTCGGTGCGTGCTTCAAAGAGAATTGTACCATTTCTTTGTCGCACGACCGCTTGAAGCTTTCCAAAACTCTCCTCAATTGCTCGCGCAAGGCGGACCGCACTAACACTTTTGAAAGTTTTTTCAGTTTCCGAGCAAGACATCAACAGAAACCGAGGCTTTCTTGGTTTATCTTCTTCCCGGAGGAAGAAGCTATTTAGATCAACTGTTCTGTCACATCTCCTCTTCCTTGCAGAAGAGGGCAGGGGGGGTTGTTGAGTATCCATGAGATGGATATAAATTCATCTCCGTGCTCCCCACCCACCATGGAGTCCAACAGGGGACACCCCACTGGGGTGCCAGGGCTGACACGAAGATATAGTAGGGGAATGTCACAGCGCTGCACCGCCGTGGATCCCCCCGCTCACCCTGGAGTTCAGTGCAAGACCTAGTCCGAGCCGATTGATCGGGAGTGGGTTAGCTCCCGACCGCCCGTCTAGAAGAGTCCGAGGCCAAAGCGAGTGTATTGACACCTACAAGGAATGTTTCCCCAAAAATACGTAGACGTACCCCTTAGTGCAAGCCAAAAAAAACAGCACCAGGACTAGTTGGGAAACAACAGGTCTCTCAACTGCCAGGACACACATTCCCTCCGACACGGGTCGCCATGCACGGCAAACACATGGGTGGGCGTTCAGCATACAGAGAAGGCCAGTGAGGAAGAAAAAGGAGTGAAAAGAATATACGTGACATGAAATGAAAAGCAAGACGATGAAAAAAAATGGAGAAAGGAACACTTGAGAGCCTTCTCTGCATCCCCCCGTCAGGACGTGGACCAACCCACCTCGACGGGCTCAAAGTAGTAAATGTTATTACTTTCTCAATAATATATTGTATCTTGTTTATAATTAATAATCATTAAGTCATGACATATTGATTGGATATGATATATTTACTCGTCGGTATCACTTATTTCAACTATTACAAGATTTGGCTGTCGCAATACTCCACACAGTCACTTTATGTTGCAGCAGTAACCAAACTGAATCAACGATTTTATATAATGTTTCTAAGAGAGGTAGCTTTGGGAACAGCCAGCAAATAAATTTACGGGCAGTGCTTCTTAAATTTTTTGAAGTTGTGGCAATGTTTCACCCCTGGTAATATTACCCTGCACCTTATTTTGCTTGCTAGCAAAATTAGTTGCCCGTGTATTAAGTACAGTGCATATATACCACATATTTTATTTGTCTTACAGATTCTTGGCAACTGGAGACGCCATTCCCTCGCTTGCATGGAATTTCCGCATTGGAAGATCTACATGCTGCAAAGTATTGAACGAAACCACAAGTGCAATATGGAATGCTTTGCATAAAAAGTATCTGCCAGTTCCAACGCAGGAGGACTACATTAGAATTGCAGAAAATTTTAATCGAACGTGGAACTGTATTGGTGCGATCGATGGGAAGCATGTCATCATTCAGTCCCCAGCCAACAGCGGATCCCAATTTTTTAACTATAAGAAAAGTTTTAGTATAGTGTTGATGGCCGTTTGTGATGCCGATTATTCTTTTACCCATGTTGATATTGGCTCATACGGTTCATAAAGTGACAGTGGTATTTTCACTCAATCTGCATTTGGCCAAAAACTAAATAATAACTTGCTTCCAGTCCCTCCACCTTCTTTGTTTCCAAACACAGCAGACATTATTCATCCTCATTATTTTGTAGGTGATGCAGCCTTTCCTCTAAAATACAATTTAATGAAACCGTTTTCTTAAGTTTCGTTGACTATGTAACGGCACAGCAGCACGCGCTATTCTCGGCCACAAGCCGCTCGGTTTCGGGAAAGAGACGGAAATGCCACAAGCATTGTCTTGCGCCTCCGGGAAAACCGTGACGTCAAAAGGGCCAGGGCGAAAGGAATGCGACGCGAAAGCCTTCGTCACAGGACGCTTCACAGGGTGGCCGCACGGGGGGCGCCAGGTGACGGATTGAGAAATGTCACATGACGACAAAACCGAGGCGTGATTGGCGAGGATCCGCAGCTCACGTAAAGGAGAGGGGCGGAATGGCGCGTGACATAAATAGGTACGAAGGAGCCCAGTGCTTCTTTTGGTTGAAATTTTTCGGCGAGCAACTTCTGCAGTTAGTGAGGCGGTTCTCCGTGCGAGCAGTAATCATTAAGTCTACCATGAGCTTCTGTTTCGGCTCCCCGGAATGTCTCATCGCCTATTGCTGAGTAGTGTGTCGGCCAGTGTCTCGTGCTGAGTCGCCAAAAAAAGGCTTCCACGAGGACGCACTTAAAGCCCACATGTGCGGGGCGATCTGTGGAGGCGATCGCCGCTAGTCAGGGGAGGCAACGGAGGGCGAAGACTTCATCCCTGAGGCGTCGCTCTCGCTGCACCGCCGCTTCATCGAGGTACGAGGGAGGCCCGGCTTCAATTGGATCCGGCTGCGCGGGCAAGACGTCGACTCCCCGCCTCACCGGAGACCACTATCTACCAGCGCCGGTCACAGACGATTCGGGTGAGATCACCACATGGGGCAACCCACATGAACAATAATTGATTGATTGATTGATTGATTGATTAAGGTTTAGAGGGCGCTTCAACTGCCAAGGTCATTGGCGCCCATGTCGAAGTATTTTAAAAAGGGAATAGGTTCAGTATGTGTTACAGATGGAGCCTACCCTCTAATTAAAATCATATACATAAGGAGAGACTTGAATTCTACATCGAGTATTCAAGTAGTAGGACAGAAAGAATATATAACAAACACGTAAAATTCATAGTAGAACTAAAAGTTGGCTGTAAAGGGGCCAAAAATAAAACAACAAAAAGTAAAACACTATTCTATTCTCTCAAATAAGATTATATATTCCGCTTTCCCTCAAGAAGCAAAAAACTTTTGAGAGCGCGGAATCGTCATCCCCGAGCACCTCCCTTAGCGAGTTGCCCAGGCCATGTCTTCGTCGGTTGCCTAAATATTTCCTGCAGTTCAGGAGGACGTGTTCCACAGACAGAGCCGTCCCGCATGAGTCACATACGGGAGGAGTTTCTCCTCGAAGGAGGAAACCGTGGGAAAAATGGCAGTGTCCAATTCGAAGACGAGTTAAAATTACTTCCTCACGCCTAGAGGAGCGAGATGAGGAACGCCAGGGAATTACAGAATTCTTTATCCCACTTAGTTTAAAATTGGTATTGTGCCACTCTGTTTGCCACGCTCTAAACAGAGATCGTTTCAAGTAAGCCTTAACATCGGACAATGGCACAGCAGGAACGTCGATACGAGTATTACGAGTAGCCGACTTCGCCGCCAGGTCGGCCAGCTCATTCCCTGTGATTCCCACATGGCCTGGAACCCAACTAAGAACCAGGTCATAGTTGCGGGACATGAGACTATGAATCAGGTTTTGAACTGATTTTGTCAGGTAGTCTGACGAAGGCCGGGAGACAGCCTGAAGAGAACTAAGAGAATCAGAACAGAGAACTACTCGCTGCAGCGTCGTTGACTCGATGTACATTAGGGCTTTGAGTATTGCATACATTTCAGCTGTGAATGTACTGCACTGTGAATGAAGACGATATGATTTGGTGGCCCAGATGCAATGAAAACTACACGCCACTGCGTCATTGTGCGATGACCCGTCCGTGTACAAGAATAGATGATCCGGATAGGCTTCCCTCATATCCTGAAACTGCTTCTGGTAAACCAGAGGACTAGTATTTTGTTTGGGAAGATTGGAGAGTCTGAGGTCAATATTGGGGGGAAGGAGTTTCCAGGGGGGAATCAGGTCATTTGGGGGTTTCACAGGAGTGGGAAGATCGACATTAAGTCCCCGCAAAAGATTTCGCAATCGAATGCCTGGGGGCTGGGGTAGCGATGTTCGAAGAATATAAGAAGATTCATATTTTGGGCGAGTGATTATTCGGCGACAAGGATGATTAAAGAGGCCTGACACTTTAGCACCATAAGACGCTAATAGAATATCTCGCCTTATTTTTAAGGATGGCTCCCCAGCGTCAGCTAGAATGCACTCGATTCGGCTGGTGCGATACGCGCCTGTTGAGAGGCGAATACCTGCGTGGTGTATGCTGTTGATAGGTCGAAGGGTGGAAGGAGCTGCAGAACCATACACTTCACTACCGTAATCCAATGCTGAGCGAATGAGTGCTCTGTATAACCGCAGTAGGGTAATGCGGTCGGCTCCCCATGAAGTGCCACTAAGCATTCGAAGAAGATTGAGGGGGGAGACGCATCTGGTTTGCAATGTGCGGATATGAGAGCGCCACGTGAGGGACTTGTCAAAAGTCAGCCCCAGAAACCTGGCAGAGTCAGTGAATGGAAGCTGATTTCCTCCCAAGTACAGGATTGGATCGCTATGCAAATGGTATATTCTGCAGAAGTGCAGTCCAGTGCATTTAGTAGGTGAGAACTTGAAACCTGTCGACATGCTCCATTCATGCAGCTTGTTGAGCACCAGTTGGAGTTGCCTCTGGATCACACTTATGCTGCTGGATGAACAAAAAATGGCAAAATCATCTACAAACAGCGATGCCTTCACAGGTTCCCTCACGACCGACGCTATACTATTTATGGCTATGGCAAACAGAGTGACACTTAGTACCGAGCCTTGGGGGATGCCGTTTTCAAGGGGGTGACTGTTAGACAGTTTGTCACCGATGCGAACTCTGAAAGATCTGTCCGATAAGAAATTTTGGAGGAATAAGGGGAGCTTCCCCCTGAATCCCCACGAGTGCAAGGTTCGCAGAATGCCATACCTCCAAGTGGTGTCATATGCCTTTTCTATATCGAATAGTACGGCGACAAGGTGTTGTCTCAGAACGAACGAGGTTGAAATTTCCGTTGCAAAAGCGACGAGATGGTCAAGGGTAGACCGGTGTTTCCTGAAACCGCACTGAATTGGTGCCAGTAGGTTTCTGCACTCCAAGGTCCAGACCAAGCGCTGGTTTACCATCCGTTCCAGCACTTTGCAAACGCAGCTGGTGAGAGAGAGAGGTCGGTAGCTCGATGACAGCGACCGATCCTTTCCCTCCTTCAGAGCTGGGATAACTATGGCTTCTCGCCATACAGCAGGGATGGTGTGCTCTTCCCAGATGCGATTATAAAGGCGGAGGAGAAATTGCATCGCCACATCAGGAAGATGTTGTAACATTAGGTTGTGTATTTCATCAGGACCTGGGGCAGTTCGTCTGGCCAATGCAAGAGCAGAGCGCAATTCCGATATGGAGAAAGGTGTGTTGTAATCTTCACACGCTCTGCAGAAGAAATCCAACGGACGGCTCTCCATCCTTTCTTTGATCAAAAGAAAGTCAGGAGCGTAGTTCGCCGAACTTGACATGGCTTCATAGTGCGCGGCGAGTTCCTCTACAATCATATCTGGGGATGTAATAATTTCTCCGTTTTTCAGGAGACCTCGCACCGTATTTGGTAAAGAGTGTCCTCTTATCTGTCGAATTTTTCTCCATACCAGGCGTGGTGGCGTGTGACAATTGAGAGACGAAACGTACGCTCTCCACGATGCATTTTTGCTCTCTAAGATAGTTCTTCTAGCCTTCGCCCTGCATCTTTTATACTCGATTAAGTTATCCACTGTTGGATAGTGTCTGAGGCGTGCCAGTGCCTTTTTTCGAGCACTGACCGCTCTCGAGCAGTTCTCATTCCACCACGGAACGAAAGGATGTCGCGGTTTAGCACTTGCCTTCGGAATTGCGATGGAAGCGGCAGCGAGTACAGCGCTATTAAAATGTTCTGTCATTTCATCCACATTTCCGAAGGGACCGTCTGATAGGTTAACATTATTCTGGAATGTCGACCAGTCAGCTCGTCGCACGATCCATTGAGGGGGCCGTGCACAACTACGGCGAAGATGATCAATGTGGACAATCGTGGGGTAATGGTCGCTTCCATAAAGATCTTCTAATATGGTCCACCGCATAGCAGTAGCAAGTGAGGAGCTGCAAAGGGCTACATCAATAGCCGTGCTAGAATTCGTAGCTACGGCAAAATGAGTTGGTTCCCCAGTGTTGAGAATAGCCAAATTCATGGTGTCCATGACTGATTCCAAAATAGCACCTCTTTGACACGTACGAGAGGAACCCCAAAGAGGGCTGTGGGCGTTTACATCACCCACAACCAAGAAAGGTGTGGGCAATTGGTTTATTAGACTTAGAAGGTCATCAGCCGACACCGTTTGTCTTGGGGGAATATAGACATTACATACGGTGAGTGAGAGGGACGGCAGATATACCCGCACACAAACTGTTTGAAGGTCAGTGTGAACAGGGATTTCCGCAGAATGCAGCGAATCCTGGACCAAAGTAGTAACTCCGCCGTGAGCGCGAAGGCCGTCATCGACATCAACCCTATAAGGAGTGAAACCGCGGAAGTGTATGGACCGTGATGGAGAAAGATGCGTTTCCTGTAAGCAGAAAATTGATGGTGTATAACGGGACAATAAGAGTTTTAATTCGTCCCGTCGGAGAGAAAATCCGTTCAGATTCCAGGATAGGAGAGCCGTTGTTTAAAAAGTTAAGAGGATTTCTTCTTTTCCTTTTTTCGCCTCTGCCGCCCGAAGGAGCGAGTGTCCACCCCGGCTGAAGTTTCCTCCGAGGCAGACTCATCCTGACCACTGCTCGACAGGCTGAGAGATCGCTCAGAGCGAGTTTCAGGAGTCGGGGTAGGTGGTCGGAGTTTGGAGGATCTATCGTTTTTCTTGTCCAGGCCAGCAGGCCGTGTGACATCAGCCTTCTTGCGCGGCTGAGAAGTGGATTCTTGTTCTGTCTTTGTCTTTGTTGTCTTCTTGGGTGGTGTCTTGAATTTTGTGGGGATTATTATTTTCCCACCTTGCAGAGGCGATGTCTCCTCAGGGAAGTCCACTGGGGATACCTGGCAACAAAAGTTCGCTACTGGGGGAGTAGCACGAGAGGACTGAATGCTCGTCGCTTTGACAGTGTTCGCTAGAGTGCTAGAAAAAGAACGCCTGAGATCCACAGGGTTCTTCACCAGGTATCGGCGTTTCGCTTCCGGAAAAGATACCTTCTCCGTCACCCTAATCCTTTGAATCTCCCTCTCTCTCAGATATGTGGGGCACTTGTTAGAGTTGGCCGCATGGTCTCCTTCACAATTTACACAGCGGGCTGGAGATGAACAAGGGTTGGGATCGTGCGCGGAATTACCGCACTTTGCGCAAGCAGGGCTTACGGCCATGCACCTTTGTTGTGTATGACCGAACCTCTGACACTTAAAGCAGCGCAGGGGGTTCGGCACATACTGCCGCACGCGAAGGTTATAATAACCACAGCTAACATACTCTGGGAGAGAAGGGAGATTAAACGTCAGGATCAAGGTAGAAGTGGGGATCTCTTTCCCATTCTCCTTCCTCCTGATCCTGTACACCTCCGTTACACCGTAGCTCTTGAAAAAGGAAAGAAGTTCATCCTCGTTTTCAGTCGCAAAGTCTTCATGGTTGACCACTCCCTTACATAGGTTAAGTGTAGGGTGAGTGGTCACTTCCACTTGGAGGCCGGCAATCTGTTCAGTTTTTAAAATCTTTTCTATTTGTTCGTCGGTGCGTGCTTCAAAGAGAATTGTACCATTTCTTTGTCGCACGACCGCTTGAAGCTTTCCAAAACTCTCCTCAATTGCTCGCGCAAGGCGGACCGCACTAACACTTTTGAAAGTTTTTTCAGTTTCCGAGCAAGACATCAACAGAAACCGAGGCTTTCTTGGTTTATCTTCTTCCCGGAGGAAGAAGCTATTTAGATCAACTGTTCTGTCACATCTCCTCTTCCTTGCAGAAGAGGGCAGGGGGGGTTGTTGAGTATCCATGAGATGGATATAAATTCATCTCCGTGCTCCCCACCCACCATGGAGTCCAACAAGGGGACACCCCACTGGGATGCCAGGGCTGACACGAAGATATAGTAGGGGAATGTCACAGCGCTGCACCGCCGTGGATCCCCCCGCTCACCCTGGAGTTCAGTGCAAGACCTAGTCCGAGCCGATTGATCGGGAGTGGGTTAGCTCCCGACCGCCCGTCTAGAAGAGTCCGAGGCCAAAGCGAGTGTATTGACACCTACAAGGAATGTTCCCCAAAAATACGTAGACGTACCCCTTAGTGCAAGCCAAAAAAACATAGCACCAGGACTAGTTGGGAAACAAACAGGTCTCTCAACTGCCAGGACACACATTCCCTCCGACACGGGTCGCCATGCACGGCAAACACATGGGTGGGCGTTCAGCATACAGAGAAGGCCAGTGAGGAAGAAAAAGGAGTGAAAAGAATATACGTGACATGAAATGAAAAGCAAGACGATGAAAAAAATGGAGAAAGGAACACTTGAGAGCCTTCTCTGCATCCCCCCGTCAGGACGTGGACCAACCCACCTCGACGGGATGAACAATAAGAAGGTGGACAGAGAGAGAGAGAGAGAGAGATCTAACAAAAGGGCGCAGAAGGCGTAAGTTATAATTAGTTGTTATAATGATGTATGGGGAATATATGTTCATTATGGGTGGGTTCAGGAATAATGAAACCAAATTTATGATACAATCAGGTTGTTTATGTGGTTAAACTACAGAATCAAGTGCATGCATGTATTCCTAATCTTTTGCCAAATAATACAGGTGGATACGCAGGTGAGTCTTTCTACCGATTAGCTGGCCGGGCAAGCAGCCAGCTCACGGAAAGGGGGGCAAAAGCTTACAACTAATGTAAGGAACAAAATTTATAATTATCGCCTATCACGTGCTCGGCGTGTAATAGAAAACACGTTTGGAATAATGGTTTCTCGGTGTAGAATTTTTCATAGAATTATAAATGCTAAGCCAGAAAATGTCGAAAATATTATCAAGTCAACAGTGTGCCTCCACAATTTTCTCCAAAACTCTGAAAACAATGCGAGAAATAAAACGTATTGCCCATTTTCATATGTGGACAGAGAGGTGGATGGGCAGCTAATTGAAGGAAATTGGAGAAGGGATTTGCCACAGGATGGTGGGGCATTTCAGAACTTAACTATTAGAATTGGTGCTCGTAATGCAACTCAGCATGCAACTGAAGTGCGCGAGCAACTTGCTAATTATTTAATTTCACCTGCTGGAACCTTGGAGGGTCAGTTAAATTATGTATTAAGAGGTAACCAAGATTTAAAAAATTTGAAAGAATATTTCAAGTTGTAATTTTATTTATATTAATTACACATTTTCCTGGCTCCGTGCCTTCCTTTTTGCCCTCATTACTACTTGTGTAATTTCCACATTATCTCATCCTTAACGTCCTCAGGCAACAATGCCAAGTTCTTGCAAATAAACTGAGCAAATGGCTCCTCTCCACTAGAGTCTGTTCTTTGTTGGGAAGTCAGAGTTTCAGACACCTTCTTGCTGACTTCTGCAACAGCCTGCAGCGACTTAAGAATTGCATCGTCGTCTACTGAAGAACTCCTATATCTTCTCTTGCGTACAGGTGGTGAAAGTAATTACCTCCGGAATGAGAGGGGCCAGTTCACCACTGCTGTTGCTGGCCTCTCCTACACTACAAAAGTCTACATCACTATCTGGCACGATCACTTCAATTTCAGAAATCCTTTGTGTTGAAATTATTGAAAGTCTTTCTCGGCTTAATATGATTATCCAGAAAAGACATGGCCTCCATCAAATGCCATTCTTTTTTTTTTTTGCAATGATCCAGCTCCACTTCTTAAACTCATTTCCTCACTTTTTTTTCTTTCCCATATCTTTCTCTCAGAGTTTTCAACCTCGTCTGGCAATCCGACATTGGTTGATTCAAAATTTGTGAAATGTTTGCCCACGTGTTTTCTTTCAAGGGCCAAGGACGTACACTCTTTTGCAATAACTGGTATACAAGTTTATCATTAGTAAATGAATTGCCAAAGAAAAATACATTGTTGGCACACTTCGAGGTAATAGGTGAGGGAACCACAAAACATTTGTGAGGGAACTGAAAAAGGGAGAAATAATGTGTTTTTAAAATTATAACTGTTACAATAATGATATGGCAAGAGAAAAGGAGAGCATGCTGTCCACAAAACGTGGAGATGAAACGGTTTCATTCCAAAAAGGGGAGAAAGAAATTACTAAACCCAAAATGAAATAAGTAAAATGCCTCTACTTGAAATCATATCCCGTATGTATTTGTCTACCATACTGAGGCCTGAAAGCCTTCTCTGTTTATAAATACATCAATTATTGTTCTAAAATACACAGTTACATTGTAGCTTTTGTTATTTTTAGATTGAGCCCATCTTGGCCTTCCTGGATGAACTTGAGACCGAGAGTATAATATGGAATTCGCGCCACCCAAATCATAAGATTAGAACAGATGTCCACGATACGTGGAAGCGCATTGAGGCAAGGATGGGCGGCAGATATTCCGTGACAGCCCTTAAAAGCAAGAAGTCTTCACTGATGGCCTGCTTCCGAACTAACATTAATAAAATAAAATCGAGTTCGAGAAATGGAGCAAGTGCAGAAGACACAAACATACATGGTTTGCTTTTTCAAAAATTTCAAAATCAAGCTTTTTGATAGACAAGGATGAGCCATGGAGTACAATAAATACAGAGGTAACTATTTCAAATCAAATTTGTTGAGTAATAAATGTAATTTAACAATAATGGTTTTGCCATTTTATTTGACCATTAATTACAAAGTACTCAGCGAATTCATTCCGTATCTCTTTTGCCTTCATACTTGCTTTTCGCGGTTTGTTTCGTAAAGGAAGAAGAGATGTAATTTCATTGGCACGGCGCCATGTCCCCTCTATCACCCCTAACGACATCCAGACCATTCGATCGAGGGTGCGGCGCCCTACACACCCCATGACGATGTCCAGCACTCGACCGGCGCCTATATAAGCAGTCTTCAGCTTTACTCGATTGAGCGAATACCCCTGAACGGCGACCAGCCGTTCATACTGCATGCATCGGCGACCAAGCGGTCCTGTGGACTCATGGCGCGGGCTCAGTGTCCAGTGACCGAACAACCCAGGCTCTCAGACTGAGCGCCAAACCCCACGCGAGGACGCTGCCGCCGCTTCTTTTATATATATAACTAAAATATTAATTGGGGTTTTCAACCTGCTGTTGATGTCAGAATATTCCGACAGAAAAGTTCAAATAAGGGGAAGAAACTAGTAGAAAGGTTTCATGTAAATAGTGTAAAGGAAGTCCATGACGGGAATAAGAATAAAAAAGACGGGTCTTATAATTTCTTTTGAGTAGCCTTGGTTAGCCTGCAGTCCTGATGGAATAGTTAAGAATGGTCAAGGATTTGAATTGTTAGAAATCAAATGTCCTTACTCTTGTAAAGATGGTGCAGTGGTGGACAGGGAAGAAAAAATTGTATTTGTTCCATATTTGGAATTTAATGAAAACGGCGATTTAAAGACGAAAGATTCTCATGATTATTATTCTCAGCTTCAAGTATCTATTTACATACGGCTCACCATTCCAGCGTTGTGGTGGGGGCAGAGAGTAGGGGGTGGGGGTCCGCCATCTCGGACCCAGATTCAGCGATACACCGCGAAGTTGGTATAGCAACCAATAGATAGCGACACTAGGGAATTCTCCAAAAGGACCCAGAAAGTTCTGCCATCTGGCGATAATTTTCCTGTTTTCTGAACTGGATTTTGAAATTCCTGTTGTGTTTACGTTCTAACGGTGCCGCGTGCTAGTGTTTCGTATCCTTGTCAGTGATTTTTTTCCCTTGTCAGCAGATAAAATGCCGCAAATTAGGCGTTGTTGGGTTCCCAATTGCCACAACAACAAATCGGAAGATGCGGGAAGGACAAAGGTGTTTACCTTTCCGAAAGATCCACGAAAGAGAGAGTGAAATTCTGTTTGCAATGATTCGTTAAGAATTAATTCAGATTAGTGTATTGAATATTATTACCCTCATTTTTTATATTGTCATATTATTCCACTTGGAGAAGAGCGTGCAGAACATGTGCCAGGGGGTATTTTTCTGACCTCCCGCGGTGTCTGGTGAATGCAAAAGCTTTGTTACGTGAAGATAAGTGATTGCATTTCGTCTCCTGAGTCATTAATGAAGGACAGAACATGTGCCAGAGGGAATTGCTGTACCGCTTGGTACAGCATTACCTGAATCCAGTGGTGACAATTTTATTTTACATTCCCGCTTAGGTAAGCGGCGATCTCTTGATGGGCCAGCGAATAGTGATGTTCCGGCTAAAAAGCAGACTCCTCGCTCCCCTTGTGAGAAATTGTTTTTATACTCATGCTTTTAAGTACGTTTACAAATGTTTTCATTGTTCGTTACGTTTGACAAATGTTTTCATTGTTAACCCTGCAGTGGTAACGCGACTTTTTGAAAAAAAAGTGGTAACGTGGGGTGTCTCCAGACCCCCCCACACTCTTTTCATGATATATGCTAAATTATTAAAAAATAAATTAATATATATTCTTCTTCAATTATTAACAATGTTTTACATGCAATTAAACAATTTATTAAGAATTTAGTTGCTAAACAATTCTGAAAATTCATCAGGAAAGCATCTGGAGTTAATTTTCCTACCGGTCTGCGCATGAAGTCATATCCAAGCCCATGTTTCGTAGCAAAAATTGAAATCTTTTCAAATTCAAAATTTTAATACCCATATTATCCACATTCCACAAAATTTTGGTGCCCTGATTTCACAGACTCAGCCAAAATACGTAGCACAATTGCTGCCTTCATTTCCTCTTTGTCAGTGATACGTGCTGCGATCATTTTTATTCCTCTCTAAATCCATTTCATTTTTGATGTTGGTGGATTATGTAATTCTCTCAATCATATCCAAATCAATAAAAAAGGAAACATTACCCTGGTCGTTTCGAATTGCGTGCAAACTGCTTTTTCCAGGGCGGTGAGTAACGATATTCTGTCCCCGCTTTCAAGCAAAGTTGGCGTATTCTTCCACTCCTTTCTTAACATATAAAGTGACCTAAAATGTTCGTAGTACTTCAGTATTAATTTTTCAGGGGAATCCTAACGTAAAAATACTGCATGCAATACGTTCCCAAACTAATAGAATGTACGAGACTGAAGACACCTTTGATAACGTTGAAGGTAACGCGGGGGTCTCTGGGCACCCCAAACAAAACAATAGCTTGCTACACGGATAAAACTCATTCAAGTGGCAAACTGAGAGCACACTAAATATCATGATACAAAAAGAGAAAGGTACTAAAGCAATGGTCAGGGTAGCCAACATGGGAAATACAACAAGCGGGAAGAAAGAATAGTGGGGGGTCCCACAGACCCCCGCATTACCACTCCCGGGTTAATATTTATCACTTTTTTCCGGCAGTAATTTCTTTGTTTCACTCTTTATTCCTGGCTTTCAATTTTATTTATTTACAATTATCCTGTGGTTAATTTAAATGTCAATATCTCATTTTCCTAACACAGCAGCCTAATTGCGTAACTTTAACAATTATGAATAGTATAATTTATACAATATAGAACAATGATTCTCCAACAGTTCTTCAATTAACAAAATTAGTATAACAAAAATAACAATTCTTTAACAATACAAAACATTGCAATACTACTTTTCATATTCAATACTTTGCAACCAGACACCCTTTTCTCTAAATTTTCCATCCGACTCTTATTGCTTTTTTTGTTGTGGTAATTCATTGTACATTGCTAGTCTTATATTCAATATTGTTTGGTATGCTTTGCTGCTTTGTACATTTTCCACGTAGTATAAATTAGCCTTTCTTGTAGTGTATTGATGAACTTCACAAATTTTTTCAACAAACAGATGTATGTATATTAACATACGTTAAACATGCTTATTTATTTCTGTTATGTTCTGAGAATTGCAAAACAGCATTTTTCAAGTAGCTTGCATGTTCTGTTCTTTTCTGATAATTTGAGTGATGACCGTTTCTCATCTCTTCTTCTCTCTGCTTCATATAACGTTATATTATATTATGTCTCTGATCTCTACCTCGTGTAAAATGTGTCTTAAATTGGGATACATGGTGGAGCTCATGCAAGGTATTGTTTGTTCCACGTGACCTCTTTTCCTCCTCCACCTAACATGAAAAGCAATAAATCATGACACCTTTATTCCTTTGGCAATGTAAGATATTTTCTCGGGCTTTTAGGAGACTTGTCTGCAACTTGCTGTATGTCTTCAGTGTCGATATCATTTCTGAAGTTTTTAGCTACAGTGAAAATTGGATTTCAGTAGTTAGTTTGTGATGAATAAAAAAATACTTTTTTCAGGTTCAACAAGTGAGTCGCGGAGGATGATCCATGAAAAAGCAAAACATAGACATAACACCCGTCAAAGACCATTTGGTCTCTGTGGCAATGAAGCTACAGCGTGATATCAGAAGGCTGAAGGAGGCAAATAATCATTTGAAAACGCTTACTTAGACCAGGAACTTGGATGCGATGCTTCAGAGTGTTGTATCCCCTCACTTGCGTACCTTTATCCGTGGAAATTTTCGTAATTTCCGTGGGAAAGGTACTGCAAGGCGGTGGACTCACGAGGACAAAGTTATGACTATCTTCAAACGCAGTCCAAGGGCATTCGGCTGCATTCTAGTTACCTGACACCGCCTTCTGTGCTAATATTGTTGCGTGTCCTTGAACGTATTCCAATGGATACTGGTTTTATGTCCTTGATATGACGGATAGTTTAGCCAGAAACATGACTGAACAGGACAAGTATTGTACCTTGATGTTCGACGAGATGTCTCTCACACCACGTCTTATCTATAATGATAAGAAGGGCCTGATAGAAGGTTTTGTCGATTTTGGCTCGCAGGGACGCTCGGACATTATTGCTGATCATTCTCTGGTTTTCATGATTCAGGGCATTCATCGGCAATATAAACAACCAATTGGTTGTTTTTTTCCAATCATTCCACATCCTCTGATGTTCTTGCTAAAATTATCGAAGAAGCAATAATGAAACTACAGCAGATCGGTTTCATTCTCAAAGCTACTGCGTGTGATCTAGGGCCAACAAATAAAGGTGCACTGAATATCCTCATTCCTGCCAGCCAGACAGGGGAAAGGAATGAGCATGAATAATGGAGAAACAGTGGCAAACTATCACTCATGCCAGCCCCACTGGGGAAGAGAGTGAGAGGCAACAACCCCAAATGCCAATGGCGAAGCTCTTGGTGATGCACATCCACCTTCATGCTCCGAGAGTTCACCCTCCCCGAGTAAACGCTCTCGGAGATGGAAGGATGATGACTTTGAACCAATTTCCTTTGTGGGAGGACAAGATTGTAGTGTTGTATGATGTACCCCATCTCTTAAAACGTGTGCGCAACAATTTTATGACTGCGTCACATATTGAATGGGATGGAAAAGTGGCTCGGTGGGAGAACGTAGTTCGTCTACGGGAACTTGACCAAACCCTTTTTCAAGTACAAGGCATAACCAAAAATCATATGTACCCCACTAAGAAATCTGGGATGAAGGTAAAGTATGCTGCCCAGGTTTTGAGCAGGAAGTGTGCGGGGCATATGCGAACAGCAGGAGTTCTCGATTTGGAGAGGCTTGCGGTCAGACCGTTGTTAGTGGATTGTGTGGAAAATGCAGATGTCATTCTTGACTTCGATACGCTGTTTGATTATTCTAATCGCTTATGTAAGAGAGATGAAAAAGTACAGAACTGAGGGGAAAAAAGACAAGATATGTGGTGCGAGGAGGGTCAGGACACTGCTGTTTGGGCAGAAATGCGTGAAAAACTCAGGAATCTTAAGTTTTGGACCTGGGGAGATCGCAAAGTGAAGGGGGTGGTTATTGATAAACGTCTGAAAGTTTGTCGGCCCCCATTCCAAAATAAATATATATCCACCCTTCTTGATCCTTGAATATTTATGGAATGATGTCAAGGACACCATCAAATGCTTACATTTAAGGCGGCTAAACCAGGCCCCAGTGGAGAATTTGTTTGCCGTTTTCAGACCGTGGTGTGACTTATGATAATGCAACATGATGGTCACTTCATTTCTGCTTTGAAAACTGGAATTGTGAATAATCTTGTCAGTGCCCGAATCCGGAATTCCAATTGTGAGGATGACAAATTAGGACTTCCTGTGCGATCTGAATGAACTTTGTCAAAACATGCGGAAGTGTCTGCCGGCAGTCAGTAACAGGATGAGGATGATGTTTCAGATGGGGAACCCAATTTGGCTCAACCTCATCCTGTAGCCGTAGCTGATGATGACACTTTTGCAGCTGTCTTGCATATTCCAGATGATGCAGCAGAGGCCAATGCTCTGACGGAGGACATGGCAAGACCTGAAAGCATTGGGACCTACTATGTTGCAGGCTACATTGCCAAGTGCATGGTAGGGGTTTTGAAGGGACAAGAGTGCTCAGTAAGCATAGCTGCGATTAAGACTGATGGGGCAGTCCTGGAGTAAATGTATATTCAACGTCCGGAATATGATCCTCATAATCCAGCTTTGATATACGCAAATAAGCGGTTGTGGAGTACAGTTCAGACGGCCCAAAATCTGTTTGTCACATTATGTGGAAACTAAAAATTTGCACTCAAGAAGCCTCTAGAATGATATTGTTCGCTTCCTAACAGTCAATATGGATTATAGATGGCTTCATTGCCCAGAACATGGTAGAACAATGGCCGACACTAATAAAATGCACTACAAGATTGCTGATACGAGCATTTTGTAAGCAAGAAAATCGTAAGTTGGGGATGTGAGGTTTTTTATACACAGCTTCATTTTTACACTTTTATTTGTATATATTTGGCTTCATTTTTATGTATTTTGTTTATATTGAGTGTGTTTGTATATGCGAGTTTCGTAAGAACAACGAGAAGAGTTTCGCGACGATACAAAGGCCTACAGGCCCATATGCTTCCAGTACTTGGAAAGGTACTGGACAAGATGACGATTAAGAGAGTACAAGAATAATCCAGCTTTGATATACGCAAATAAGCGGTTGTGGAGTGTGATTCAAATGGCCCGAAATCTGTTTGTGTCACATTTTGTGGAAACTAAATATTAGCACTCAAGAAGCCTCTAGGATGATATTGTTCGCTTCCTAACAGTCAATATGGATTATAGCTGGCTTCATTGCCCAGAACACGGTAGAGCAATGGCCGACACTAATAAAATGCACTACAAGATTGCTGATACGAGCAATGCCGACAATAAAATTATTTGGCAAAAGGAAGAAGTATGAAAGAAGAAACTTCGCTGAATGTTCTTCTCTAATAAGTAAAATGAAAAGAGACTCAGTGTACTACCGCACCCATTGCTTCACAAAAGAAGCTGAACTATAGTGAAGACAGTTGTTCCAAGTGCTAATTAAACCCTAACAGTAAAGGTTTCGTTATTGTCGATTTAAATTTACTGTCAGAATTGATAAAACAATTTACCAAGTGCAAATATTGTGATAGTGTTGATTTAATTGAATTAGATGAATATACTGGTAGCAGAAGACGTTTGGCCTCTAAAATATCATTACAATTGCAAGAATTTTTATGAAACTGTGTATGCTATGACTTCTGAGACAACTAATAAGTATGAAGTTAATATCAGACGCTTATGGCATGAGGTGTATTAGAAAGGGACGGAAAACAGCCTAAACATCGTGTGCTGTAATGAATCTGCCACCTCCTCCAGTGAGATTTCTTACTTATTGTACCGCAATCAGTGAATCATTGAAAAATGTCACAGAAAGCAGTTGAAGTGTGCAGATTGAAAAAGCAGTGGCTGAAAATAGGTGACAAAGATATTGCTGCTGCTTTTGATGCATCATGGCAGAAGCGTAGGCATTTATCATTGAATTAAAGTTTATTCCCCGATTCGAGACCTAGTGAAAGAGTTCAATATATCCAAATTAATAAAATCAGCTAAAACAGCAATCCACATTCTGAAAGGACCAGGTGATATTTTAGCAAAAGACCTTACAGCATTTGAAGCCGTAGCTGTAATGGCCCACATCACAAATCGGCTCTATAATATCGCTTCGTGGGACACGAACGGTACCGTCACCAAAACCCTCAGAGAAATTCTGTGAGTATTATGGAAATGACATTCTCTGAATCCGAGAGACGCACCTCACAAGCACCCGAACTTTCAACCGACGAGGCTTTCATGTCTGTAGAAACGACAGAATCTATAGACAAAGCGACCGGAACGGCAATTGCTATAAGACTCATTTTACCACACACGAGATTACCAACGCCGCAAATTACAAACTTAAGAAGCGTCAATGGTAGAAGTGGGAACGGACACCGGTCCGATAAACTCAGCATATAAAAGCCCAGCGAAGCCCCTAACAAGACTATTTGGTTGCAATCACAGCCACTGACGCCACAGGAGACGTAGGCGATTTAAACACTAAAAGAATTGAATGGGGGTTTCAAAACTAATTCAACAGCACGAAACAGCTTAAAAAATATTTAGATACCCTCACTAATACTACTCCCAGCGGACCCACCCACCTCATCAACCATTTACCTCACGATATTCTAGATTAATTATTCACGCCACCTCCCTCAACCCTACAGAGACACTCCCCTCGAGGGTACAAGGACATGAATTTTTGAAAAAATCGATTTTCGGTTTTTAGCCGTAAAAATATTTGCAGTTTTATGAACAATTTGATATATTTACAAGGCATATAAAACATCTCGAAGGTATTTAAAGCTGGCGTGCCGCGTGGACCGGGCAAAGCCACGCCCCTGTATGTTAGCTTCGGATCGTGGTTTGCTCTTCTCTAAAATATATTTTGATGTAGTAATTTTTGTTTCCATACGTTTTTCTGCAGTGTAGAGCACGTTGACATCACTGTTATGCCGCGAAACGTACTGTTTTCGTCGTTCAAGTGTGTTTACTAGCATCTTTCTCTGTTCGTATACTATGTCAGAGTGTAAAATAGTGTAAGTTTTTTTTTTTTGCTTCTTTTGGCGTTTGTCAATATGCCTCCCAAAAAGTATTTTGGTTCTGGCAGACGAAAATTTTATGGCAATGGGTACAGTAATAATTATATAGATAGAATTAGTAGAGGGGGCGGAATCTCTATTTGCGTCAAAGAGGACATTAATATTAGATTAGAGTGGGTCAGTAGAGAGTTTGAAATGATGGGAATAGAAATTATTACGTCAGGAACTGTTTTAGAAATTATTGCATGCTATAGGCCTCCGAGCGATGGATATGACATTTTAGATAACATCATTCAGAGAACGGGAAACGAAAATGGCCATGCTATTGTTATTGGAGGCGACTTAAATATTCCGAGCGTAAACTGGGAGGGAACCGTTAGCGAAGGGAAGGTCCAAAATTTAGTAAACGGGCTGGTCTGGGAAGGGGGTTTTATCCAGGTAGTTCGGACCGGGACGCGACAGGATGCGATTTTGGATGTCTACCTAATTAGGCCGAAAGAACTTTTCATATCTTGTGAAGTTGTTGAGGGTATTAGTGACCACAAAGCGGTTCTTCTTGACTTAGACGGAAATATTTCAAGGAAAGGCATTACAATAGGAACGAAAGTACGGCAATACAAGAAAGCAAATGTAAGCGGGCTTCAAGGCTTCTTTAGGGAACAATATGACCGCTTCCTAAGAACAGAGGGCGGTATGGAAGAAATATGGGGCGTGTTTAAAGATATTATATACGAAGCTTTGCAAAAGTTTGTTCCGTGCAAAATTCTAAAAAATAATCCGGATCCAGAATACTACAATGCAAAAATTAGGAGAATGAAGAGGATAACGAGAAAGGCATTTAAGAACAGAAAGCGTAGTAGCGAGCATATGAATATTTTTCGAAATCATTCAAAAGAATTGGAGCGCGAAAAGAAAATTGCTCAGGAATAATATTTAAAGAATATTCTAGGTGGGAAGGGAAATAACTGGACACGCTTTTATAAATATGTTCGTAGAAGGAAAGGAAATAAAGAGGATATCCCAGTTATTCGCGAAAATGAAAACACGCTAATTACTGACAATCGGGCAAAAGCGGATGCATTTAATAAGTATTTTAGTTCGGTTTTCAAAAATAGTACGGACCATCCATTTATTCAAGGGCCTTCGGTTGCGAATCAGTTTAATATTGAAGTAAACGTTCTATGGAATAAAGTAAAGTCAATGAAAAATGGTAAGTCAAGGGGTCCAGACGACATTTCTACGGATTTAATTAAACTGGCAGGAAAGGCAATATTACCGTACCTAATTAGAATTTTTCACGTGTCTTTGAATAATTCAAAAGTACCGGAAGATTGGAAATTAGCCTTTGTCGTACCAATTTTTAAAAGTGGTGACAAAACTAAATTATGCAATTATAGGCCGGTAAGTCTTACGTCAGTGGTGTGCAAGCAGTATTTATTTATTTATTTATTTACGTCAAAAACAGTTAAAAAACTGCGTATGACGAGCTATGGGAGAAGTGAATTTTGTGCACGTTTTCATAATTCTGTGGTCTCTATCCTAAACCATATTCTAGTCGAATTTTGAATACAGAAAAGAGAGGTTTTTTTTCGAGTTTTGTTGACAAAATATTCGCTCCTATATAATAAAATATATTTTCAAAGGTAAATTAGCTATAAATTCCTGCCCTGAACCCTCATGTTCTTCATGAAAGAATAATACTTTTTGCCGCGATAATATGAAAAACGATCATTTGAATAACTATATTTCCCACCGAATTTCAGAAGACGTGCACAAATAATGAAGTTACATTTATGTCCAGAAGCAAACAAGGGACCATCTCAGCATTTGCTCAAGGATCAGGGAAACTGGACGAAAAACCTGATCGAGATGGGGCCATCAACCCAGAAACTGTGGTACAATACTTGTTACAGGTTCTTTAGAAGTATACAGTCCAAATGATAAATAATTACATTAACTATCATTGTTAAAATTAATTCTACTTTCCTTTTTGATGCTCGGTATAGTCTCGATGGATATGGATGGATGGATATAATATGGAGCATCTAGGTGGGAGTTACATTAAGAAAGAATGGGAAATTAAAAAATGGCTCTACGATGGGCAACACGGGTTCAGGAGTGGTTATTCATGCGAAAGTCAGGTAGTCACGCTATTTCAGGATCTAGCAGATGAAATTGATGCGGGCGGGAGAGTAGATGCAGTAGTTATAGATTTTGCTAAAGCATTTGATGTCGTTCCACACGATCGGCTTGTACAGAAATTAATGAATTCAGGCATAGATCCCAGGGTGGTGGCGTGGATTAGCGAGTTTCTGCGAGATAGAAAACAGAAAGTCCGAATTGGACAAGAGTTATCTTCCGGGGCAAGCGTTACGTCAGGAATACCGCAGGGGAGTGTCATTGGACCCCTTCTATTTCTAGCTTTCGTCAATGATCTGCCGGCGCAATTAACCTCAAATGTTCGGCTATTTGCAGACGATTGCATAATATATCGTAGTATTAACTCGAAAAGAGATGAAGATACTGCAAAAGGATCTTGATGCGTTACATTACTGGGCGGAAAATAACGGAATGTCCACAAATAGCTCTAAAAGTAAATCCATCACTTTTGGCAGGGGTCATAATTACAGTGAAACACATTACCGTTTAAATAATGACATTATTCCCAGAGTTTCCTCGTGCAAGTACCTAGGAATTCATTTCGATAGTAAATTAAGTTGGAAAAAACACGTAGATTTTATTGTAGGGAAAGCCTGGCTATCTCTTCACTTTGTAATGCGCATCCTAAAAAAGAGTACGGCAAACGCGAGGGAAATTGCTTATTTATCTCTTGTTCGTCCAATAATGGAATATGGAACTATTTGTTGGGATCCGCACAAGATTATGCAGTGTAAACACTTGGAAAGGATTCAGCATAGGGCAGCTAAATTTACTTTCAGGGACAAGAAAATGGCAGGGTGGGATTCACTCAAAAACAGGCGATCAGTAGCAAGACTGCGCCTTGTATAAAGCTTATAATGGTCATCCAGCTTGGAAAGAAATTAATCGGCGGCTATGTATTCCTACATACATCAGTAGAGTGGATCACAGGCACAAAATAAATTTAAGACAGCAGAGAACGGATGTCGGGAAATTTTCTTTTATAAATCGAACCATTACGGAATGGAATAGATTGCCTGCAAAAACCTTTGAACCCTTTCCTCAAAGTGTTCAACAGTTTAGGAAATTAATTTAGGGTATTCTTAAGTAAATGAGGGAGAATAGTGGGTTATATAGCGATGCATAAGTGTTCTATTGTGAAGTGAGGTGTAGTGCAGTGTATAGCAGAGAAATAAAGAAGGAAATGTTTTCAGGTCTTAGTGAAGTGAAGTGTAGTGTAATACTAATGCAGTGTGTGTGTGTGTGTTTCCTCTCTTAATGTAATTTAATGTTTTATGAATCAGTCAGTTTTTAATATTATTATCATTATTTTACCATTATTATTACTAGAATTAGTATATAATTTGCTTCTTCTTCTTATTATTATTATTATTACTGTTGTTATTATTATTACTGTTGTTATTATTATTATTACTGTTGTTATTATTATTATTACTGTTGTTATTATTATTATTACTGTTGTTATTATTATTATTACTGTTGTTATTATTATTATTACTGTTGTTATTATTATTATTGTTATTATTATTGTTGTTATTATTATTATTGTTGTTATTATTATTATTATTAGTGGTTCTAGAGTTATATATTACAGAAAGGCTGTGTATATTTATGTTTTTGTAATTAGCTGCCACCGGGTTATGCCCAATTGCAGTTTAAATAAATCTAATCTAATCTAATCTAATAAGAAAGAGGAAGCAAGTACACCGACTGCAAGTGCAAAAGAGGTTGTCTTCACCTCCTAGTGCCTCCAGAAGAAAACTCCAGAAAATGCATGTGACAGTGACACAAAAGAAAGCAACGCTGCTTCAGCATATGCGATTATTGAACTGAGTGCTTTGTGCAATCTTTTAAAAAATTGTAGTATGTGCAACATGTGGAAAAGGTGTGAAAGTTTTGGAGGATACTCCACATAAGAGAGGTTTGGCTTGCAAACTTCTAGTTGTTTGTGATAATTGCGGCATAATCAAAACTGGCTATTCGTCTGGTTTGACTGCAGAAAGGGTGTATAACACTAATTTGAGACTATGTTATGGAATGAGGTGTATAGATAGAGAACAGAGGGCTGCAGAAACCTGTGGTATGATGGATTTGCCTACACTCCCAAGATTTCATAGATACACAAATTTGGTCCTAAATCGCATAACACAAATCTGTCATGATTCAATGATAAGAGCAGTTGAAGAAACTGTAGAAGAAAATGACTAACATAGCAGCAGCTTTTGAAAGAACATGGCAGAAACGAGGAGACACTTCCCTAAACAGTATTGTTGTCGCAACGTCTCTCGGCAATGGAAAAATTAGAGATATTGAATGTATGACAAAATATTGTCATGGATGTAAAAGTAAAAATAGCAACCATAAATGTGTCATCAATTTTCCTGGTTACAGTGGAGGAATGGAATCGGAAGGAGTTTTAAAACTGTTTGAAAGGTTACAGCAAACGTATGATGTACAGTATGTCACGTAACTTGGAGACGGTGATTCAAAGGGATACCTGAAGGTGAAGGAAGCGAAGCCTTGAGGCAAACATGTAAATATGAAAAATTTGAATGTGTAGGGCACGTGCAGAAGAGGCTTGGCACACGTTTAAACAAACTGAAGAGAGATGAAGGCAAAGATTCTTTCAGACGGAAGGCGACATTGACTTCGACTTGATTGAGCAGCACCCAATCGCTATCGACGATGAAGCGAATTCACGGAATCCATTCATCCTCCCGAAGATTTTTCTAAATCTAAAAAACAAACTCAAAGAGAATGAGAGCGAGAGTGAGGATGAACCTCCCACGAAGATGGCAAAGGTCACCGGTAAGATAACCTGCTCTGCTCTTGGTATTTAAAAAAAGGATTACAAATTTTATAATGAAATATCTGAGACACCGTTTATCAATACTATTGTCCCAGATTTTTCCATATAACCAAATAATAATTGGTTTATTATTATTAATAAATGAAATAAATGACTACTCTGTTATTCTACTTTCCTATTGTGAATAATTTTTGAGAGAGAAATTTCTATTTTGTTGGCACATCTACAACTCGTTAGAACTAATTAATGAAAATTCTAATTTCTCTATTTCTTTTAACTTTTATTTCGCAGAAATCATGCTGTATCTCCTGAACAAAAGCTCCTCATAACTCGTAGATATTAAGCTACTGGAAGTTTTGTGTCTGTTGCTGCTGACTTGGAGTTCATAAATCTACAGCCAGTAGAATAATTGCAAATGTTTCTACAGAATTGGCTAAATTAAGAAAACATTACATATATGTTCCAGAGGATGACGAGTTAACAATTATAAGACAAAAACTTTATGATAATCGCAAAATTCCCAAAGTGCATTGGATTGCACAGATTGTACTCACGTTCGAATCGAAGTCTCCAGGGAGACCTGAAGCTGAAATATAAAGAAACAGGAAACAATTTTTCTCTCTAAATGTTCAAACAATTTGTGATGCTGACCTCAAAATTGTTTCAAGGTGGCCTGGGAGTTCACATGACTCCCCATTTTTCGCTAATTCGCAAATCAGAAGAATTTAAAGTAGGGGAGTTTCAGGATTTGGTGTTACTAGGTGACAAGGGATACGCCTTAAAACCTTACCCATTAACGCCTTTTTCACGTCCAACAAGAGCACAACAATTGTACAACGAATCGCATTCCTTCAGGACACGCAATTGTGTGGAACGACGCTATGGAGTGTGGAAAAGACGACTTCAGGTCTTGGCTACATGCATAAATTTAAAATTCTGTAATATTGAAAGTGAAATAATAGCTACTCCTATTCTGCACACTATAACTTGCCAAATGAAGGAGAGCATTCCTGATGTAACAGATGATATTAATGCTTTAATAAAATCTAATTTTACACAGCGTGGTAGTTTACGCACGCCAGTGGCAAGAAATTTGACCGCGCCGCGCCGCTCTGACGCGGTGGGCCGGTCGCCCCCTCCTCCGCGCGACACCAATTGCCCATTCTCCGTTAATCCCGCCGCACCTAGGCACTGGCCGGTTGCCGCCCCTGTCCGACGCGGGGTTCTTCAGAAAACATTTTCGCGGTAGCCGGCAAAGACGAAAGGTATTGCACGACCTATTGTCTCTCCAAAAGGTGCCCGTCGCCAGCGGTCGAAGGGACGGACGCATTTGTCGCCCGCCGCGCCGCTGAAACATAAGCAAACTGCACATGTATTCGGCACCGGGCTTCCCTGATTGGCTAGCGGGCGAGGACCGCGAAACCGCGCGAAATTCGTATCTCTTTCTACGGAGAGGAGCCACAGCGAGTGAGTCCACAACGCACGTGGACTCCGCTACAGTGTTCCTAGGCAAAGCGATCGACTGCGTTTTCGGGCGTATATCTCTGACAGCTGTTATATTAGTCTTTGCCATTATGGGAACTATCTTAACAGTCCAATGTGTTTTGTCAGTAAGTACCTTAAACTTACATTTCGGTCAGTAACTACCGTAATAGGGGCGAAAAATAAGAAGTTCTAAAAACTCTGGCTGGCCAGCTATAGTCTGTAAAAATAAAACGTAACTCTGAAGACACAAGAAAAGATGCCTTTATTAAGATATGTAGGATTTTCAATTTGTATATTTATATTGATTTTAAATTTGTTTACAGAAGTCTTGATACAGCTTCAAAACAAAACTTTGCCACACAGTGTTGTGTGGCAAACAGTGAGCACGTGAACATTAATTTCGAGTTGCGCATCT
Source organism: Acheta domesticus (assembly GCA_031308135.1). Classification (NCBI taxonomy): domain Eukaryota; kingdom Metazoa; phylum Arthropoda; class Insecta; order Orthoptera; family Gryllidae; genus Acheta; species Acheta domesticus. The sequence continues at coordinate 168,806,979 of JAHLJT010004567.1, forward strand.
GTTCAAAAAGCGACAAAACAGCGCTTAAAACGAACCTACAACACTAGCAAGAGAACGTAAACGAATTTCGCGCGGCTTTCGCGCTCCTCGCCCGCTAGCCAATCAGGGAAGCCCGGTGCCGAATACATGTGCAGTTTGCTTAGATGCCGGCCGGAAGCCGGCGGTCTCGCCGCGCGCCTCCGCCCCTTGTCTCGGAGGCCAAGACCCGTTAGCCACCCAAGGGCCCTCCCTCTCCATCTGACACCATCCCCTTCCGCCCCTTCCGCGTGGGCGTGAGGTCGTTGTCCGTACCGCACCCTCCACCCTCGCTCCGACCGCGCGCCGGGCCGCCGGACCCCTCCGCCGAGTAGCAGGTAGCGCCCGCCGAGCGCTTTCCCCCCCCCTCGGGAACTACACCCGCTAGCGATACTAGCAGATAAACTATCGTTGCTACTGACAATAATTATCGTTAGATACTGACAATAAAAGTGACAGTTACAAAGTGTTTTGTTTTGCAGTGTTATAGTGTTTTGTAGTGTATTGTAGTATTTTATAGTTTCGTAGTTACGTAGTCAGATTGGGTTAGTTGGATTGTGGTAATTGTATTGAACTCAAAACATTAAAATTTAGAACTAGAATTTAGTATAATGTTTAGGAAACTAGGTTAGTAAACAATAAATGAAATCGGACGAGGAACTGATAGCCTCCGTCGAGGATAGCCCCGTCCGCACACGCGCACGGGCCGCGCTGCGTTGGCGCTCGACATCACTAAACCGTCGCAAGCTCTGCAGCGCCTGCCGCTTTCGCGACAATGCTGGCATGCGCCACACATGCCTGGCAGTAAGGCATCCGAGCGAGGAGCACATCGAGGCCACTATCAAGCGCCTTCGCAAGATCGCTGCCCAGGAGAAGAACCGCCAGCGCCGCATCAGCGCGCCACGCACCGCAGCCGAAGCGGCCGAGCCGGCCGCTCCCGCCCACACAGCAACTGCAGCAGCAGCAGCCGCCAACAATCAGCCTGGTGAGTCTGCTCAAGATGCTCTGGCAGCGGCGCTTTCTGATCTTTCACATCACATGGACACACACGAGACACGTCGCGTGGGCGGCGTGGGTGGCACCAGCTCGCTCCTCTCCGCTCCGCTACATCTCGTCGAACTTAGTCTCTGCTGCGTCGCGTCACCTGCGCGGCAAGTACCTGGCGCTCCCGCGACTTCCACGGGACGTTGAGTGGAAAGCCGTGCGGGTCCGCAGCAGAGGCTAAGTCCTCCCCCGCGATCGAGCACTGCTCTCGCGGGGCGAATTCAAAGAGCATAAAATGAGCCCTTAGCTCGGCCACCATGGCCACACCGAACCGCCCTTGGCGGTGGCACTCGCTGGGCGACAGCAACACCTGGTCGGTTAAGACCGGGGGAGAGGCGTCCACCCACAAAAAAAGAGCTTGTTTATCTGTCCGGAGCTGCTCACTACAGACACGCCGGCAGAAAATATTATTGTAGTTGGCGCTGAGGACATTCCGGCGACTAGCGAGGTCCACTTTTTGTTGCCTTCGCTGCCGGGGTCCTCGCGGCCTCTGCAGCCACCTGCGCCACAACCTTCACGACAACTTCGCCCGCTGCGGCCCAAGCCGCAGCTAGCAGCGGCGTCAACATCAATTCAACCGCCACCACCCACACCAGATGCCGGCAGCCTGGAGAGCTCGCTGGCAGGCATCCCCAGCGGGGTCATCTGTGCGTTCGCTGCAGCGCACAGCGGGACCCTGCTGGACGGCCACCAAAACGGCCTTATTCTATAAGGCTGAACATTAGTTTCCACACGGCCGGGCACTTGGACCCTTAACATAACGAAGGTCACCGGCAAGCACGGGAAGATTGTGTACGAAGTGCACACTTTCGACCGTGCAGCATACGCGGAGGCGGAGCGATACGCTCGCAGCGCGAAGATTTTCAACTTCTCGCACCCGCCGCCCGCTGAGAACGCTGAAAAGCATCTAAGAGTATTTATCAGAGGCCTTCCGCAGGGCTACAACGCGGAGAACGTCGATTCCAAGAGTTGCGCAAGCTCGACTTCGTTCCCAAAGCAGTGAAACAGATTTCACTGCTAAAAGAAATCGTGGCCGCCAGAAACCACGATTCCGGTGTGGCCCAAGGTGCAACAGGCACCGAAACGCGGCGTGTGGAGGTGCCCACAGGCACTTTCACTGTCACCCTCAGTGACAGCGCTGCGTCGCGTAAGATCTACCACGTACGTCAGCTGGAATCTTTCGCTGTAGTGGTCGAGCGGGAGAAGTGGGCGCGACCGCGATTTTGCTTGAGATGCTGCCGGTGGGGCCACATTGCTCGCAACTGCGAGTACACTGTGCGCTGCCGCCTCTGCACGGGCGAGGGTCACCCTGCAGGGGACGAATACCGCGGCACAGCTCATTGCCCCAAACGGGGCAATTTCCAGCTTAGACCTACATGCTGCAATTGCAAACAGCATCACGCTGCATTCTACACAGGATGCAGCTTTTGCAAATTACCAACGCGTCCTTCAGACGCGCGCGAAAGTAACGAGGGACCCTCCCGCCTGAAGCAGGCGCCTCGTAACGTAGCTAGCGGCGGGTCGGCCTGGAGTGATTCTAGCGCGAAGCCTCGGTGGAGCGCCGATCGCCAGTGCCAGCGCACCGCCCTCAGGGGCGGCCGGAGCGGGGCCCTACTGCACCCGCAGCTGCGCAGCCTTCATCTCTCAAGATCCAGTTCTTGAGCATGATGGAACGTATTCTTTCGCTTCTGCCCGAAAATGTCTAGAAATCATCACGCAGCTATGCGAACAGCACCTCTCCGCGCCAGCACTTGGAACGCGCGAAGTGCGATTTTCAAAGCCCAGCTTTTAGAACATTTCTCAGCTGAATTTTAGCTTGATATCTTGGCATTACAAGAAAAGTGGCTCAGTGATGAACGCGAATTCAAACTCCGGGGGTTCGCTGTTTATCGCCGATATCGCGCTGGCAGGCCAGGTGGCGGTGTCGCTTTAGCGATTCGTCGCGAACTGCCGCAGCTCGAAGCTGAAATCCCTGCTATTGCTCTGGCGTCTCTAGAGGCGGTCGGGGCGTACGTCTGGGTAGGAAGCGGCCGACTTCTTGTCGTGTCCGTCTACTGCCCTGACCAAACCTTAGATCCGGCTGGATTTGAGGCGCTTCTCGCTTTAAATTCCAAAGTAATCCTTTTGGGTGATTACAACGCCAGACATAGTTCATGGGGCGACCTCGGTGCTAACAGAAACGGCAGCAAAATTGCCAATCTTGTAGCGACAAGGCGGGGCGTAGAGATCTGCGCTCTGAATAGCCCTATGCATTTCCCGGAAGTACGTAACAGGAACCCGGGTGTTATCGATTTTATGATCGTGAAGGGCGTTGAGTGTGTGGTTCCCCGCTCAATTGCCGCACTGGATTCCGATCACAATCCGGTAACGTGTGTAGTGACGTCCCTTGTACCAGCTCGCCAAGATAGTTTTCGAACTACGTGTGACATGAACTGGGCAGGTTTCGCAACACAGCTGAATTCTCAGCTTGAGCCAAAACCACGAAATACGGAGGCCGAAATCGACGAAGCGGTGAATCACTTCACTGCAACGCTGAAATCGGCTTTCAAGCAGAACTCCATCTGTCACACGCGAAGTGAATTCTCGCCCTGAGCTCACAATTGAGCAGAGAAGGATCTTACGAGAATTGCGCCGAACTTTCAAAGTTCATCGCCGCTTCGGCGACCCCGTTGACGGAGAAGCGGGCGCGCAACCTTCAGTCGAGAATTCCGTTCATCTCTACAGGATGAGAGAACTGCTCAATGGTCTAATACAATTTCAAAATGCAACCTTGACGAGAGGCACATTTGGGAACTCTCTAGAGCGCTAGGCCGCACACCGGAAGTAAATAGCCTGATTCAAAGCAACGCCGGGACAGGGACGCCCGGTGTTCCACCACCTCGGCCGACTTATGCGTGGGACGACGCGGCAAAAAGCGAGATCTTCGCGAACTCGCTCGCGCTGCAGTTCCGCGCTTATGAAACAGGCGCCGCTGCGCTGCCATTGGCCGCCACCGCCTCAGGTGACGGGCCAATGGAGCGCGCGGCCGGCCGCGGCGCCATTGGCCGGCCGTCCTCCACCGCTCCTCGGCTCGCCGAGTGACGGAGGGCGAGCTGATTGCAGAACTCCGTCGAGTCAGTAGCCGCAAGGCTAGCGGCCCGGACGGAGTCACGGCGTCGCAGCTGCGAGCTTTGCAGGGCTTCGGAGTCGAGTTCCTACTCGAGCTCCTGAATGCGTGCTTAGCGAACGGTTATTTTCCGAAGGCGTGGAGGCTTGCGACCATCGCGCTTATTCAGAAACCTGGCAAGAATAAACTACTTCCAAGCAGTTATAGACCTATTAGTCTCCTCTCAATCCTAGGGAAGTTGTTCGAGAGGCTGATCCTGTCGCGTCTGCAACAGGAAATACGCCGCCTCGGTCTTCTCAGAGATGAACAATTTGGTTTCCGAGCTGGTCACAGCTCCGCGCAGCAGCTAACGCGGCTTTGCACGGAGATCGGCCTCGCCCTTGAGAGACGGCATTCTATGCCTGCGGTCTTTCTCGACATGCGTTCGGCCTTCGATTCCGTGTGGCACGAGGGCTTGCTCTCGTGTCTCGCGGAGTCGGAGATTAGCGATTGCTACGTCAGATTGATCGCGAGTTTTCTCTCGGACAGGCAGTTCAGAGTGCGCGTTAACAACGTATATTCGTCCATCAGACGCGCCGAGGCGGGTGTGCCTCAGGGGAGTGTTCTCTCTCCTACCCTCTTCGGCATATACGTAAACGACGCGCCGCTAACTGCTGAAACAAAAACTGGTATTCAGCGCTGCGGGCTCCTGATGTTCGCGGATGATTTTGCGTATTAGGCGAAATCGGCGAACGGAAGGCAGTCTGTTAAGTACTTAAGCGACTGTCTCGCCACTTTTCCTGCCTGGTTGAGTCGGAAGCGACTCGCTCTGAACCTAGAGAAATGTGTAGCTGTCAACTTCACACGTAAGAGGGCCAACCCCGATGAAACTTGGCGAGGTGCGCGTCTCCCCTGGCAGAGCGAGGCGAGGTACTTGGGCGTGTTGCTTGACAGCGGTCTCCGCTGGCACGCGCACGCGCGATATCTTGCAGCCAAGATGAAAACCAGGACACTTCTTTAAAACCTATTCTCCGCTCTCCTGACCTTGACTTGAAATTAAAGCGCCGCCTATTCACCGCGTGCGTGCGCCCCTTGTGGGCGTACGCGTGCGAAGTGTTTGCGGCAGCCCCGGCCTCCACTCTGCGCCCCATTCGGGTCGCAGAGAACCGAGCGGCGCGCCTTCACATTTCCAATCTCCGCCCTGACCGTCTCCCAAAGAACGCCGACGTCTTCGAGACCTTGGGCGTGCGCCGCCAGTTCCCGGAGGAGCTGCAGCGGCGGGCCGAAACGGCGCTCGCGAGGGCGCTACGGCCGTCAGCTCCGCGCATCCTGCGCGAGACCGGCTTAGCGGCGAACAGCGGCGTGCACAGGGCCTTCCACAGAAGAAAGGGCCCGCAGCACGTCGCCTTCACCTTCCGCGCACTTCCCCCGCACAAGCTCGCTGAGCTGTGCGACGCGGGGGAGCAGGCAGTGCGTGGGAGGCGGTCGCCGCTCATCAACGCCGGCAATCGCGAGGGCGGCGCGGACGCGCGCCACGCCGGGCCTGGGCCGCCCGGGGCCGAAGACGTCGCGGCGCCACGGACGCTTGAGTGAAGTCGGCGCCGTGGCGAGCAAAGTGCAGTGTAAATAGTGAAGTGGAGTGAGTATGAGTGTGTGAGAGAATGTGTGTGCGAAAGTGTTGTAAATATAAGAATGAATGTGCGAGTGAAATGAAAAATAGAAAATAAAAGAAGCAAGAACTTTAAAATGAACTATAAATTAAACAGCAAATCACTTATTATGTATCTAGGCTAGGTCCAAAGAGGCCAGCTGCAATTAGATATAAGTTAGCATTAAGTTAGTTATTAATTAGTATATTTAAGATACCGCCCTCCCACCAGCTCCAAAAGCTTCACAGCTGGAGCATTATAATGTATGTCCCTACTTTGAATAAATTCCCGCCTCGCCAGGGTCACTGGCGGGGGGAAAATTGAAAGAAAAAAAGAAAAGAAAAAGTCGAGTCCAGGGGGTTCTTTCTTAACCCATTATATCCCAGCGTATGATATATCATACGATGAACATCACCTAATAAGTTTTAATACAACTCGTATACAATTTATTTTTTTGAATTTAGTACGTTAATTTGGGATTGGAGAAGGTTTGAATTAAGCACGGAAACAGCGATCATGTTGCCAACTATTATTTTGTAGTATCAACGAATTGTTGAATGTCAGGATGTCTTCCGGATGCAACGCGGGAACGCAGAGGTACAAATTTTTACCATTTTATGCCAATAAATGTAACATATTTAACTATTTTTGGGTCAAATATAGTTAATTATCTTAAAAAAAGAGATTGGTATAAGAAAATTATAATAAATTGTGAAATGACGATATGACGTACAATTACAGTTTACGTATGATTTATCATACGTTGGGCACTAACGTGTTGTGGAATGTTTTCACAGGCCCGAGTATCTGCGAACGAGTGAAGAGATTTTGAATGCTCTCATTGACATTGATGAGTGTGATTCAAGTGTTGCAGAAGAAATTGATAATGCTGAAAGTTTGGAAATGGTTCTATTGCCTCCTGCGGATGGTGCAGATAGCGATCAAGATGATGCTCGCAGTGATGAAGAAGGAAACGTATCAACGTTTCAAGATATCGGAAAAGGAGTTTTACAACAACGAATGGAAGTGAGATGTGTGTCAGAGGGAAATAAGCATGATATAGATGTTGAACGCCTTGCAGGATCTAATAGAGAAGACTGTCGTAAAGGTGAAGGTTCACGAAAAAATAAAATAAAGCACGCACGGGCTAAAACATCTCGAATGTACACCCAAAAATTTTTAGATCCTACTATCACGTATTCGGAAACATCTGAAACAGTACCTTCTGTAATAGAAAAACTAAAGTATAACAAAGCAGCACCTATAGATTTATTTCGAAAAATTCTTGATGACGAAATTATTGAACATATTGTCAAAGAATCGGTAAAATATGCTGCCCAAAAAGGTTTCATTATACAGTTGTCTAATGAAGATGTTTACAAATACATTGCAATTTTGATCCTATCGGGTTATTGTAGAGTGTCGCATCGTCGTATGTACTGGGAGACACGGCCTGACACCAACAATGCTTTGGTACAAAACGCAATGTCGAGGAACAGTTTTGATTGTCTCCACAGATTTTTTCACGAGAATGACAACAATACCATAGATAAGCATGATAGAATCTACAAAGTTAGGCCTCTCATCACGCATTTCAACAGCAAATTTCAGAAATTAATTTTACCTTTGGGGAAAATGTTTTCTTTAGACGAAGCTATGGAGCCATATTTTGGACACCACTCTATGAAACAATTTATTCGAGGGAAACCTATTCGGTATGGTTTCAAATTGTGGTGTCTCTGCGTCTCAAATGGCTATTTGATAAGATTTGAACCATACACAGGAGCCAGTGAAAGGGAACAAGGAAAATCTCTGGGAACATGTGTAACCGAAAGACTTTGCTTTGATTTTCTTCCATCCGGATCAACAGTATATATTGACAATTATTTCAACTCCCTTCCTCTGTTAAAATCATTGAGAGAATATGACATAAATTGTGTTGGCACAATTCGAAATGATAGAATAGAAAAAGCTCCTCTAAACGAAATGAAAAAGGATCCTCGAGGAGAATACCAAGTACTTCAAGACAGTGAGAATGCCGTAGTACTTGTCAGATGGCGTGACAATAATGTTGTTACTCTAGCAACAAACAAAAGCACTGATGATGTTTTTGGTTTGGGAAAATGCTTACGATGGAGCAGAAACCAAAGAAAGAAAATAAGTATACAACAGCCTACATTAGTTCGCGAATACAATAGAGGAATGGGAGGTGTTGACCTCTTTGATGGTTTACGAGCCCTCTACCGCATAAGAATTCGCTCAAAAAAATGGTACTGGCCACTTGTCAGATTTTGCATCAACGGGGCTGTTGTTAACAGTTGGCTATTGTACCGAAATATTGATAGCACTATTAGTCTTCTGGAATTTACAAGAAGAATTGTTCTTGCTATTCTGACATGCCCTAATATTGAGAAACCCCGGGGTGTACGTCCCAAAACATCAAGAAATGTACTTGATGAAATACGGTTTGATGGAAAAGATCATTTAGTTGATGAAGGACCTACTCAACGTAGATGTGGAAACTGCGGCAAATGTACAAAATTTCTCTGCAGAAAATGTAATATCGGTCTTCATCCTAAACAATGTTTCTTTAAATACCATGCATTGTAAACCAATTCATATGAAATTAATAATTTTGTGAACCTTTATGAAATAAATATATGCATTGCATTAGGAATCTACTTTACTTAAAATAGCCCTTGTATCCCAACGTATGATATATCATACGCTCCTAAAATTATTCAAAAATCTAACATTTTTTAAAAAATACATTGTTTCCACGTAAAAAGGTATCAGAATATGTTTATGAATGAATATAGTTGCAAAATTCGAAAATTTTTAATTTCGGGATATAATGGGTTAATAGGGCTGATCCTGGCTCACGTTCTCGGTAACTTCAATTCCAGCCGCACAGGCGCTGCAGTCGCGGTGTTAGAAAGAGAAAGCGAATATTAGACAGAGAAAGAAAATTCGAGGGACACGAATGCGCCCGAGAATGAACAAGTGTACACGAAGACATCGAAGTCCGCGGTGGATTGGAAGGACCATTGGAAGGACGGATTTCTTTTGTTGTCGTACCTGGTCGTACCCCTGACTGTCTGTGACGACAGCGAACATTGGCGAATACGTGCAAAATTTTTATTGCTGTATATTAAGCTGCTAAGAGGTAAGACTTCGTTGTTATTGTTAAATCATTATCATTAAATCCTCATACAAATGAAAATTCGTCTATTTATTATATAGTGTAGAGCAGACGTAAAAAATATCACATTATTTTCAGATGTCTAGCTGTTGCATTTGCCACGTGAGCTTCCAATCTGCGGAAAGCCGCCTGGAAGGAATCTCGAACCACAGATTCCCTTCCCAAAATACTAGACCCTTCATCCTGCAAAAATGGATGGAATTTGCAGGGATCCCAGATGGCGAAAGGATTCGAGACAGGCGTATATGCAGTGCACATTTCAGGGCTGAGGATTTCATTGCTGTTGCCCCAAAAAGGAGACTGCGTTGTGGAGCAGTTCCATCTTTACGTGAGTATAATTTCTCAATGTTTTAAAAGTTTAGAAAATCACAGGTTACGAAATGAAAAAGTTGTAGTCTTTATGATGTACTCCAAATCTGTCAATTCTATTTGTGCATTTGAACCACATACAACATTTGGTTTGAATTCTTTCACTGAGATAATATTAAAATGTTGATTTATTTTATAGGATGTTCTGCAAGATTGGCTACAGCAATGGGATCCATTACATCAGTCCGACAAGAATCAGGTAACCTTATTTGAAGTGAGATTTATGTATTGTATATTTTATTAAAACATGAAAATTAATTTTTATTCTCATTGTGCTATAGCTCTTGCTGATCCGCCTGTGCCTGTCTCGGAAGGTGAGGAAGAGGTAGTGGCATCCAGCACGTGAGGACAATGGGCCACTTCTTCCTCGCCTGAAGTCGCAACACCATCTGGGGCATGGCAAGTTCAGGATCCTCAGGCAGAGTCATTAACCCCAAGCACTCAGTCTCGCTTACGAAGTGGTGGGATTCTTAAATCCATTGGTGCAACTCGCGTGAAGGATCTCACCCCTCGTAAGCGTCTGATGTATCGTGACCTTCAGGAGCGAAAATCAAAAATTAAACATCTGCAAGAGCGTGTGAAGTTCCTTCAGGACAAAGTACAGTCTACTCGCAGGAGAACGAAGGAATGGAACAGCCTTGCAGATGAAATTGGGGAACATATTTCGCCCCTCTTTTATGACCTCCTGAAGGCCCAGCTCAGCAACAAATCTAAATCTCCTTTTGGTCGTAGATGGTCTACGGAAGTGAAGGTTATTTGCTTAGCCCTTCGCAACCGCAGTCTTCAGGCATACAAACTCCTCAGGAAGTTCATGTTACTTCCTTCTCCTGTTACTCTTCTCCAACTTTCCAATAAAATTCCTTTTCATGTTGGCCTCGATGATGTTTTGCTTCAGCATTTAGAGGATCAATTAAAATTTATGACTCCAAATTCAAAAATTTGTTCTCTAATTTTTTATGAAATAACAGTTCAAAAGAATTTAACTTTTAGTCCTTCCAGAAATTATATATTTGGCTATGAAGATGTAGGTTCCCAACGTAGGTGTCAGTATGCAGACCATGCTTTGGTTCTTATGGTTCGTGGTCTCATTGACAATTGGAAGCAACCTGTAGCGTACTATTTGTCTCATGGTACCATTTCGGCCCCAGATTTAGAAAAGATAATTTTGGATGTCACCGGTGCTTTACTAAGAATTGGTTTTAATATTGTGGCAATTGTGAGTGACCGGGCACCAACTAACGTTCACTGCTTGAAAACTTTGGCTTTAAAAACTTGCAATTGGAATAGACCAATTTTAGAAATTAATAACTGTAAAATTGTAATTGCTGATCCTCCTCATGTTCTCAAAGCAACAAGAAATGCTCTTTTGGAAAACAAAATTATTTTTAAGACATAGTGGAGAAGTTAAAGAAACAAGTTGGAAATTTTTAGTCGATCTTTATGAATTGAAAAAAAATTCATTTAATAAGAACATGGGGAGTATCACAGATGAATACATTTATCCAAAAAGGAAAATGAAAGTGAAGTTAGCTGCTCAGGTTTTGAGTGTAACTGTTGCTAATGCACTGTATAAATGTGGTGTGGAAGGGGCCAAATATTTGGCTGAATTTATTTATGACATCACTCGTCTCTTTGATTCTTTTAACGGTTTGAAATTTGATGACACTCATTTTTATAGAAGACCTCTGAGTAATACATCTCAGCATTTAGAACAGGGCCGCTCAACCATTTGCTCCGAGGAGGAGCTGCCCGTTGCTCTCTTCTCTTTCGCAGCAGAAAGAGCAAATGACGTCATCAAATATCGATCGGCGGCATGTGGCACAGTGGGTCGCGTCGTATTTCTACGGGGTATTTTCCGTTTTTTCGGAATGAAAAAATCTCACAGCTCTGGGAAAGGTATTACGATAGAAAAAACAGTAAGATACATTTGTAACATTAATTGGAACAGTTACTAGACAAACGTATTAGTGTAATTTGGAAATTAAAAAAACGACAATTTGCAATGCAGCATGGAAAGAAAAGTATCTTTTTGCAGATTGCGCCGGCAATGCCAATTGTTTAGTTGCAAAAAAGTGCTCAATAACATAAAGAAATATAATAGGGGTGACATTACACAGTTTATCATGCTGCTGAATATGAAAAGTATTATAAAGGTTGCAAAAAAATATGATCTTATATATTATTTCTCAAAGTGCTGTTTGGTCTGTTCAATAAATTGGGTGACATACGAAACAGATCTGTATAAAGAAGCAATGGATTGAAAAATCGTGTTTCTTTTCACCTGCACATGGGACATTCGTATTGAAAAAGTGCGTTAAAAATACGTAAATATTAAAAAGAGTAGTAATTCGGGATCTGTAATATCCGATTGCCGCGCGATCTTTCGGAAGAAAATTGCATTCGGATGGTGGCGGGAAACAAACGTAATTTTTTAAATTGAATAGAAATCTTGAAATATGAGAGGTTAGTGATTTTAGTGAGGTTAGGTCGTTTATAATGCTGGAATACAAAAAAAGAATTTAAGCAGAAAACAGTTTGGTTATTTGACTAACCGTGCGATTTAATCGCACGGGTTCTCACTAGTTAAATAAACTAGTAATAAAAATACTAAAAGTAAAGGAATTTGAAATCAAAAAATGAAGTTGATTTGAAATGATCTTATATATTATTTCTCAAAGTGCTGTTTGGTCTGTTCAATAAATTGGGTGACATACGAAACAGATCTGTATAAAGAAGCAATGGATTGAAAAATCGTGTTTCTTTTCACCTGCACATGGGACATTCGTATTGAAAAGTGCGTTAAAAATACGTAAATATTAAAAAGAGTAGTAATTCGGGATCTGTAATATCCGATTGCCGCGCGATGTTTCGGAAGAAAATTGCATTCGGATGGTGGCGGGAAACAAACGTAATTTTTTAAATTGAATAGAAATCTTGAAATATGAGAGGTTAGTGATTTTAGTGAGGTTAGGTCGTTTATAATGCTGGAATACAAAAAAAGAATTTAAGCAGAAAACAGTTTGGTTATTTGACTAACCGTGCGATTTAATCGCACGGGTTCTCACTAGTTAAATAAACTAGTAATAAAAATACTAAAAGTAAAGGAATTTGAAATCAAAAAATGAAGGTGATTGCAAAATCAAATATTCTTATTACACTTTTTAAGTGTTTTTTTCTCGCAATATACTTTCTATATTTGGAAGAGATGACATGGTGCTATTGAGCCGTAACATGCATTTCAGATTGTGATCTGTAATTGTACTTCTCATTAGAAATTTACAAATTTTCAAAGAAGCAAAAAATTGCTCACAGTTGTATGTTGATCCAAACGTACTTAACAATCGAGCAGCATTACGATGCAGTTTTGGAAAACGGTTTTGTGGGAAGTTCTTTTCCTAAACGCTCACGTTGTAGTATCGGTTTGCAATAAAATTAAACTCTTTTGTATTGTGTTATTTTACTGTCAAAACAACAGAAGAACATCAAAGTACATCCAAAACTTACTTCTAGTGAGGCATTGTTTTTCAGAACACTGAAAAATTTCTTTTGTTCTTCTTCAGCGTACCTTGTCATTTTCATCAGCATGATTAAATGTATAATGTCTTTGCAAATTAAACTTTTTCACGTGATTGAACCCTTTATGTAAACTAAACATTTGGCATAGCTGCCGTAGTCGGCGAAAAGATACTTTTCTTCCCATACTGCATTGAAAATTGTCGGTGTAGATGCTCTGGTCTGTGAAGTGCTCGCGTCGACTTCCATGTTTCCGAGACTGGAGTTACCGGGACACTGTGACAGTGGTTATCGCAAGGCGCGCAACGCTCGGGCTCCGGTGTCCCGCTCTCGGCTGACAACACTGCTCCGCGCTGCCGATTTGCTCTGTCTGAGCGGCCCTGATTTAGAATTTTGGCAGGGTATTGTAGCGGTACGCTATTTTTAATATTTTTTAAATTTCACAAATAACTGCCGATGCGAGGCGTCCACCTCCCGCCGCCGCCAGCCGCGTCGGCGCGCCCCCCTCCGCTAATGGAAGGGATGACAGCACGCGCCCCTCTAAAGTTTATGGCCATCGTCCGCGAGTCGACCCTCATCCCGTCACGCACCCGGGCGCCGAAGAAGAGATTAGAGACGTGTGCCGATCCCGCCGTTCCGGGTATCATGCGCACTGAGTACCCAGGCCGTCCTTCGCAGCTTTCTCCGGGGGTCCCAACGGACATTCCGCGTACCCTTTACTGACCTACTTCCGAAGTCAGACGGAGAGCGTTTTCCAGACAGAGATAGGGCTACGGAAAATTCCTAGAATCACCGCACCTGATTGGCCGAGGACAAAATTACGGCGTAGTAGCACTTAGCCAATCAGGGGCAAAATTCCGTGGGGTGGGAGCGATTTTGGGGCACTTTTGAATTTTCGGGGTGGCGGAACGAGGGCACCTCCACGCTAGAGGCGTAGGGGAGGAAATCACTTCTTTTTGTTCGATTGAGCTGGGGGGGGCGAGCGCCGCGGAGCGAGTAACAGCTCCGGCGCCGCGTTCGAACACTACGTTTACTCGACTTGTCTTGGGTGGCGAGCGCCGCGGAGTAAGTGATAGCTCCGGCGCCGCGTTCGAGGGAGAGTTATTATTTTGGGACTTAGTTCGTGGACTGTGAGCTCTGCCGTGGGCAGTGACCGGTGACTAGTTTTCTCCGAGATTCGTGATCGTGAAAACTCCAGAGAACTTTCCGTAAGAACTGCTGATTTGTGTGAACGGAATTCGCGATCATTCACGATCCGGGCCAGCTGACCGTCGCCGCCGCCGCCGTCACCGCCGCAGCCGCTGTCGCCGCCGCCGCCGAGGGCCGCCTACACGCCGCCCATTCAGGCATAAACTTCGGTCAACGACCCGCCAAAGAACTATTGTGCATTGCGGTGCCGCGCTTAGGCACTTGTTTCCTCATTATTGTCAGCCAGAAGGCGAATGGCCTAGAGTTTGTTGGGGCCTGTAAAGGAATTTGATTGTAATTCTCGTTCTTTATTTTTTTTTAGATTTAAGTTTTATCTCATTTTTTCTTTCGTTTCTAACTGAGCTCATCAGGTAGGGCCTTTCTTAACTCTTTGAATCACTGTAACTTCCCCGGCCTATTATTAGGCGGGAATAAACCTTTTTATTTGCTTTACCAACCACTGAATTGTTTCTGTAGTTAGCAAACGCCTTACGACTCCTTCCATCCGAGTTAGATTCTAAGCAGGTGACAAAGTTGGCCGACTGAGCTAGGCCCGGGCCGCCCTCGTTGACTTCGGCGCACACCCACGCCGCCGGAGCTCGACGCTGTGGTTGACAATCGACGCCACCGTGTGGCTCGATAACGAACGTTGGGGGTGACAATTGGCTTTCCCAAGCGGGGCTCGATAGTACCACAGATACCCCAGTAAAACGCCCTAGAATCAATTCATGTCTCAGTGCCATTTTGATAATAGTCGCAGAACCTAATTTCCTATTACTGTTGTTTTTTTAAATGGATGGAAGGACGCTGCTACGAAAAGAACAATTTGTGGTCTGGTAATGATATTATTTATTATTGTATTTTGTGTATAAGTGTTGTTTTGTGCTTTGTGTGTTGTGAATACCGTGTGCGCGTTTCACGCAAAACAGCCAAAATGCTGGACGAATCAGGCGTCGATGTGGCGGGAGAGAGCAGTTCGGGGGAACAGCCTGCGCCCGAGATCACCCTAAGTGAACTTATGCGAGTTCTCACGAAGCAAATCTCGGAGAGTAGCGAAAGACATGCGAGTCAGATTGCAGAAAGTAGTAAGAATTTAAAACTAGAATTGATGAACCAAATTTCAGAGAGTAGCGAGAGACATGCGAGACAAATCTCAGAAAGTAATAAAAGACATGAGGAAAGATTTGACCGGCTAGACAGTTGTTTGGTTGACCAGACCGCGAAACTAGAAAATTTGGAGGCGAAATTTGATCACAAAATAGGAACTTTGCAGAATCAGTTAGAGGGTAGATGTGGGAAAATTGAAACTAGCGTGGAGAACTTAGGCCAGGAGTTAGAAAGTTCTAGGGCCGAGGCAAGGGAAAATATTATCAAAATCGAATCAGAAATTAGTCAGAAACTTCAGGCATGTGACAGGAAAGTGGAAGCTTATTGCGAATCAATTACTGAGAATATTGCCGAGGTTAAAACAGAAATGAACGGCAAATTCACGAAAATTGAAACCAAACTCAGCACGGAAGTGAGTGAAATCCATGACAAATTCGAGAAATTAGGAGTTATTGAAGGGGAGAATATCAGGGACAGGGAAGAAAAGTTAAAGAAAGAAATAGACAAGAACTTAATAAAATTAGTAAGGGAGGAAATCGAGAAAGAGAAAGAGAACGGTCCTATTGCGAATTCATCGGGAGGATCAGGGCTTAGATTCTCGTGGGCCCCTCCACAAAATTTATGTTTTTGGGGAAAAGCAGATGAAAATCCAAAGGTTTTTCTCGACCGTGCCGAGAATTACATGGATTTGACGAAGGCAGTACCGTCCAAATTAAAACCTAAATTCATGCAGGAACTTCTACGCGGAAATGCAGCCCACTGGCTCACTGCGCTTACACCATTCCCGCAAACGTACGAAGAGTTTCGTACCAAGTTCCTTGCGCGTTACTGGAACGAACAAACGCGTTACGAATTCGAGAGAAAGATTCTAGAGAACAGGTGGGACAAAAGACGCGACCAATCTTACCTTGACTACGCCATGGAGAAAATCTCCGCTATTAAATTGTGTGACCCCATGATAGAGGATAAAAAGGTCATTTGGCTTTTGACCGCGCATTACCCTACCTATGTGCAAAATTTAATTAATAGTGTAGGATGTGAGGACCTCGATCGATTCCAGGAGCTGCTCGCTCAATTTGATAGGACTCGGGTAATTTCTTATGAGGATAATTGGGAGCGAAACCAAGGGAACGGCCAGAACCGACCGTCATGGCGTCGCGATGACCCGAATCGGGGGAACGCTGCAAATGAGCGACGCCCACCACCGGATTCTAATGAGAATCGAGGCGGGAACGCTGGGGACGAAAACGGCCTTCCAGCCGGAAAATTCAATTTTTTCAACCTCCGTCCGTTTAAAGAGTAGAAGTCACTGACAACCTCTGCACACGATTCGGAGTACCTTGGGCTCGCGGTACAGTTCATGTTCTTCTTTGTTAAATTTTGTAGGGTTAATTAGAATTAAGATCTAGTAGTAGTTGCAATTTTCTTAGTTACTGTAGAATGATTTTAATGTTAGGCATCGCCATGTTTTTTTTTTGAAATTTCATCACGACGAGAAAAAAAATTCTCATTTCCAAATCTCAATTTTTCAAAGCCCCAATTTTTTTTCTCTATTCGGAGGGGAGGACCAATGTAGCGGTACGCTATTTTTAATATTTTTTAAATTTCACAAATAACTGTCGATGCGAGGCGTCCACCTCCCGCCGCCGCCAGCCGGGTCGGCGCGCCCCCTCCGCTAATGGAAGGGATGACAGGCACGCGCCCCTCTAAAGTTTATGGCCATCGTCCGCGAGTCGACCCTCATCCTGTCACGCACCCGGGCGCCGAAGAAGAGATTAGAGACGTGTGCCGATCCCGCCGTTCCGGGTATCATGCGCACTGAGTACCCAGGCCGTCCTTCGCAGCTTTCTCCGGGGGTCCCAACGGACATTCCGCGTACCCTTTACTGACCTACTTCCGAAGTCAGACGGAGAGCGTTTTCCAGACAGAGATAGGGCTACGGAAAATTCCTAGAATCACCGCACCTGATTGGCCGAGGACAAAATTACGGCGTAGTAGCACTTAGCCAATCAGGGGCAAAATTCCGTGGGGTGGGAGCGATTTTGGGGCACTTTTGAATTTTCGGGGTGGCGGAACGAGGGCACCTCCACGCTAGAGGCGTAGGGGAGGAAATCACTTCTTTTTGTTCGATTGAGCTGGGGGGGGCGAGCGCCGCGGAGCGAGTAACAGCTCCGGCGCCGCGTTCGAACACTACGTTTACTCGACTTGTCTTGGGTGGCGAGCGCCGCGGAGTAAGTGATAGCTCCGGCGCCGCGTTCGAGGGAGAGTTATTATTTTGGGACTTAGTTCGTGGACTGTGAGCTCTGCCGTGGGCAGTGACCGGTGACTAGTTTTCTCCGAGATTCGTGATCGTGAAAACTCCAGAGAACTTTCCGTAAGAACTGCTGATTTGTGTGAACGGAATTCGCGATCATTCACGATCCGGGCCAGCTGACCGTCGCCGCCGCCGCCGTCACCGCCGCAGCCGCTGTCGCCGCCGCCGCCGAGGGCCGCCTACACGCCGCCCCATTCAGGCATAAACTTCGGTCAACGACCGCCAAAGAACTATTGTGCATTGCGGTGCCGCGCTTAGGCACTTGTTTCCTCATTATTGTCAGCCAGAAGGCGAATGGCCTAGAGTTTGTTGGGGCCTGTAAAGGAATTTGATTGTAATTCTCGTTCTTTACTTTTTTTTTAGATTTAAGTTTTATCTCATTTTTTCTTTCGTTTCTAACTGAGCTCATCAGGTAGGGCCTTTCTTAACTCTTTGAATCACTGTAACTTCCCCGGCCTATTATTAGGCGGGAATAAACCTTTTTATTTGCTTTACCAACCACTGAATTGTTTCTGTAGTTAGCAAACGCCTTACGACTCCTTCCATCCGAGTTAGATTCTAAGCAGGTGACAAAGTTCGCCGACTGAGCTAGGCCCGGGCCGCCCTCGTTGACTTCGGCGCACACCCACGCCGCCGGAGCTCGACGCTGTGGTTGACAATCGACGCCACCGTGTGGCTCGATAACGAACGTTGGGTGTGACAGTATGAAAAAGAAACTGCGTTCATGGCAGTTTGTTGATGCAAATGGCAAGCCTGCTCGCACTAAGGTGAAGCAGGCTTGGTGTCAAAATATCGACGCTGTTTCCACATTGTGGAGAATGCTCAGAGGCTTGGGAGTGACGTCGTTGGCAACTCGACGTCTCAACCAAGATCCACTTGAGAATTTCTTCGGTGTTGTGAGGCAGCGTGGTATTCGCAACAACACCCCTACCAGTCTGCAGTTTGATTTGGCTTTGAAATCTTGTATTTTGAATGGGATGATTGGTGCCAATGGTAAATTAAACTGTGAGAAAGATGATGCAGACGTTTTGTCAAATTTCCGTGAATTTGTGTGTAAGATTGAGAGTGTAGGAGCAACAGATACTCATGTCTGTGATGTCGTTGACAATTTGTCTTTCTTGAAGGGGGGAGAGGAAGTGGAGACAGCATGTGCCTGGATCGCCTCAATGCCCTCAAATCCCATAGATTATCCTCTAATAGCTGAAGAGGCCACAAAAAAAACCTTTCAAATTCTTAACAAAATTCCCAATCTAAAGTCCTGCCATTCTTGTTTTGTGTCCTTCATTAATTGCCACCATACTCCTCATGTGAGGGAAGTAATGTTGTGTGTGTATGTACCGAACCAAGGGAAATTATTATTAAAACTTTTTGGGAGTTATCTTTGAAAATTTTCAAATATTTAGAAATCAAAGGACATACACCAAACCTTCTTGAGGAAATTCGAAATTCTTTTCAAAATTCAGATTTTCAATTGATTGGCTGTAAAGAGCATTGCTCTAATATTCAAAATTCGTTAAAGCTGTTGCTGAGCAAGCAGGCAGTTAATGAGTTCTGTGTGAGAATCTCAACTTCTTTTAAAGAAGTAGGTTCAGGTAGTTTAACATTTAATAGTTTTAGTTTTAAAAGTATTTTATTTTGAAACCTACTTCTTTTTAATTAATTGTTTTCTTTAGAACATTGTTGACCCTGGAGCCTAATTTATTTGTTCTTTAGTTACAACTTGGTACATCATGGTACTTATGCCAGTGTTGTTGGAGAAATGTCATGTTGCATTTGTAAAAATGTTGCAGACAAATGTTGCATTTATAACAGAAATACAAATATACTAGGTTTTACTTCATTGTGTTCTGTTGCTTGATATACCTAGTTTCTATTGGATGTTTGATCTGATTTTAAGAGAAAAATGCTTGTATTGAGAAACACATTTTTAAATGCTCCAGGGTCATTTTTAATGTATTTGCTGACGAACTTGGCAAATTTCCCCCTTCTGAAACAATTTTGGTGCGTTACTTTCCTTTCGTGTATTGTTTAGATATATAATTGGTAGCACAAGCGCTGGATATAAGATTGCATTCCGGTGTTAGCTACACTTTAAACCATTCCACATAGAAAGGATGTTATTTTTCATCCTTCTGTAGGATGCAAAACAATGAGTGGCCTATCACTTGGAGTAAATAACTCAGTATTAATTTTCTTCAATAATTTCACTACTGCTGCCATTTAACTCTAATTTGTTAGTATTTTGTATAAATTGTATGTAATGATCAGCTCCATTACTGCTGCTCTACTTATTGTCTGGAAGCAAATTACAACTTAGCATTCTCTCTGAGAGGTTCTAGGAAATGGAATGTTGGACAATAATGAAAACTCAGTAATTTAAAAATGTTTTCAACATTTCCTTAAGTGTCACTTGTAGTGTCTTGGCCTCCAATTCAATAAACAATGAAAATTGGAAGTTATTGGTGAATTGGTGCAACAATAATTCAAACTTAGACATTTAAAGTATCAAATATATTAACAAGATTATGTTGTGTAAAATAATTTGGAAAATATATGAGAAAAGGAAGAACAGACTAATTCATGAAACTAAATACAGTGAAACCCCTATTTTACGTTTCCCGATCTTACGTTTTCCCGGAATTTACGTCATAAATTAGTGGTCCCGTTAAAACTTCCATATAAGCAATGTAAAATTTTCCTCGATTTTACGTTTACGCGATTTTACGTTTTCCTCGATCTTACGCCTGATTTGTTAAGTCCCACTGTGTAGTGAAACCCCGATTTTAAGATTTTATTTTTTGCGCGGCAAATCTCGAATTTAGACGGACTTTCTGAAAGAAAAGGCGGCGTTGCCGATGCCTGAGGGTGATGGGGATACATATAAATGTTGTGATTTGCTATTCGCCGTTGACGGAGAAGGGGACACTATCACCCAATCAGGAGCTTCGTTAAGGCGTCTCCCTCTCCACCGCGTGATAAAACGTGGAAGCGGGAATTGGAAAGCCTCTGTATGTGTTGATTAATGTTGCGAGTTGGTTGGTTGAGTAAAGTTCCGGGAATCTCAGCCACGTGTTTCATTTCGAGTGTGTTTGTCGCCAATTGCTGTTTTTCTGTTTTCTGGACGTGTTGCTTTATTGAAGAAAATGTTTTCGCACGCGGGGAAAAAAACGCAAATCGTTTTCAATAGATGAAAAAATGCGTATTTTAGATGGAGTAGATGCTCACGTCGGGAAACGAGTAGACCTCGCCGCCAGAATGGGTTTAAATGTGACCACTTTAAATTCCATTGTAAAACAGCGTGAACAAATTGAGAAGTGTTTCTCGAGATGCGGCCCTTCTTTTCGAAGTCGCGAAAATCGTTGAAAATGTCTCCAATGGAAGAATTGGAAACTACACTCGCGAGTTGGTTCAAGCAAGCGAGAACTTCGAATTTAGCCATCGATGGATCTCATTTAAGAGAAAAGGCGCTACATATAGCAACACGACTAGGAATTGAAGACTTCAAGGCGTCCAATGGCTGGCTGGACCGCTTCAAAAAGCGCCAAAATCTAATATACAAAACTATATCAGGAGAATCTGCAAGTGTAAATCCCGCCACCGTTTCGGAGTGGAAACAGCAACTTCACGAGCTAACGGAGGGCTACGAAATGAAGAATATTTTCAATGCCGACGAAACTGGACTATTCTTCAATCTCCAGCCCAACAAAACCTTGGCATTTAAAGGGGACCCGTGCCATGGAGGCACCAAAGCAAAACAGAGAGTCACCGTGCTACTGGCGTGCAATGCCGACGGAAGCGAAAAATTGCCTCCTTTGGTTATCGGGAAGTTCCAGAGCCCCCGATGTTTCAAAAACATTAAAACCCTTCCGACAAAATATAAAGCAAATCAAAAAGCCTGGATGACTGGAAGAATTTTTGAAGAGTTTCTAGTACAATTAGATAGGCAGATGGGGGCCAAGAATCGAAAAATTGTACTTTTTATTGACCAGTGTGCTGCTCATCCAAAAGAAGTAAGTGGGCTGCAAAATGTTAAAGTAAAATTTTTTCCACCAAACTGCACCAGCCAGCTACAGCCACTGGACATGGGTATCATCCATTCGTTTAAGTGCCATTATAGGAAGCAGCTTATAAGAGAAGCTGTTGCAATGATAGATGGTGGGATACTTGAAGATGTGTCAGAAATGAAATTGAACATGCTTCAAGCATTACATTTTGTTGCGGAAGCTTGGAGACAAATATCTCCTGAAACAGTGCAAAATTGTTTCAAAAATTGTGGATTTCAATTTGAAAAAGAAATGGAAAATATTGTTCTCCCAATTTTAACACCACATGAAAAAGAAGACTGGCTTTCATTGAACCCCTGTGACTGTGACTTTCAAGATTATGTGAGGGTGGACAATGACCTAACAACTTGTGAGGTTCAGTCTATTGACCAGATATTTGATCAAGAATCTCCCGCTACAGGAAATGAAATGTCTGAAGTTGCCGATGAGGAAGAGGAAGACGAGGAAAAGATTACCTTCATGCAAGCTGTTAGAGGACTTGAAACAGCAAGGAAATATTTTCAACAGTTTCATGTAGAAGAAAGTGTGTTGATTTCATGCAGTGACATTGAAAACAAACTCTATGCTGTAAAACAGCATGGAAACACAAAGCAAATGTCCATTTTAGATTGGGTGAAAAAGTGATTGTTTGCAGTTCTTCCCTTTAATGTATTATTCAGTTTTAATGTTATTTATTATTTTTAGAATGTGTTTTGTTTGTTTTTTTAGAATTTTTTGTTTTTATAATTTTATGTATTTTAAAAAGTTTTGTAGAAGTTTAGAGTTTTGTGTATTTTTTGAATTTTGTGTATTTTTTAAATTTTGTGGGCTTTTGGAATTTTATGGACTTTAGAATTGAGTTTCCAAAATGTAAATAGTGTTCTGGAATAAAATCTGTGCAGAAAAATCATTTCCTCGATTTTACATTTTCCTTGATTTTACATTTTTTTTTACCAGTCCCTGAAATGGCGTAAAATAGGGGTTTCACTGTAGCTACTTTCATTCCAAACTATAATTTTAGATATTAATTGATTGCACTTTGTGTAAGACAACCAAGCTTCTGACATTCTAAAGAGATTGCAACAAATGAAAAGATTATTCAAATTTGTACAGTGTATAAAAATTTTACTTTTTAAGAATCTTTTTATATTGCTTTTCCACTTAAATGCCTTGTGAAGTACACTTATTATATATGAATTTCAAAGATGGTATTGAAACCATGACTTTGCATATAACATGAAATGCTATTCCTAAGCAGTGAAATAAGGATCTGCATTTTTGCTTGCTTGAGTTGTCATTAATGGTAAAGTTATAGTTGGATGATAGTAATTAAATGATCTATTTCAATTTGGAAATCAATATTGTTACGTTCATCTAGTTATTTTATTGCAATTTCACAAGTAATGTATTTGCAGTGCTTGAAAGTGCAATATGGTTAAACAAACTTGAATGTCAATAACGAATTTTTGATATCTCAAACCAGTCTTTCATTCTCTTCAGCAATTTGTCATAGCAAATGGATTTTCAATCACTTTAATATTGTTAGATGGAAGAAATACTTCTTTCCGAAGGCACTTTGAGATATCAAGTATTCGCATAATGTATGTTAAGATTTTGATTTATTGTACTCATGTCATTGAAATAACATGATTGTTGTGAATTTGTGGTTTGATATTATTTCTAATCAATATTAATCATATAGTATTACTTGGAGAATTTGTATTAATTCTCTTAAAAGAAAATAATGTACAATTTTTTTCTGATTTAATTTTAATAATCTGTGTCACTTTATTTTATTGAGTTGTTTGTCATCCTCGGTCACTTCCATGGCACGGTATCCTACATTTCCCACAGAATTCTAAAATAAATTGTAAATTACGCAGAATTATATGAAAAAAAATACTGCGCATCTAATTGCTGGAGGTACGTTACGTCATCGCCCCCACCACGACAACCCCCACCACCGCTCAGTTTAATTCCTGCTCCGCCCGTTCGAGCGCAGTACTAACGGTCGCGCACGTAACAATTTTGGCGTGTGCGAAAATAATATTTTATTTAACGAGGAGTACTGGAAAACTTTGTGTCTAGAAACGTGCACTTTTCGGCTACCTGAGCGGTGCGAAGGGAGGGCCGGCCGCCGATGGGGCGCGGCTCCCCTTTGTTCAGAAACCGTTCGTCGCACCTTGGTATTTCCGCGCGCTGTGTCAGCGCAACCCCGCGTCTTCTCGGAAATTGCAGTGACGTGGACCTCCCACTCGAAATCGGTTTCCAACCGCCGTTGACTCATGGCAATTGGCCGGCACGCATCGCGCGATTCGGCTGCGCCAATAGACGAGAACTAGGCGGGGGCGAGACACATGATCTCGCGAGCGAGGGAGGCAGTTGCGGGGGTGATATTCTGCCTTTCCGATGTGAACGACGACAGCAAGAGGTCTTCTGATCTGGGCGACTGCAGCGAGGGCCATTTCGATGTTGGCGACCGTAGCGTGAGATCAAGCTTTCCGATGTGCGCGAGAGCGAGAAGTTCGGCCATCCTGATGTTGACGCTAGCGTGAAGCAGAGCTTTTCGGGGGGTAGAGAGAGGCCACGCCATCGCTGCGATATGCGCTGAGAGACCGTGCGGGGTGTTACAGTATGTATTTTCTATGCAGACCCGATACAGTGTTTCCGAACTTGTGGTACAAGGTTTAATAAAGTGAAAAAAATAATGATGAATGAAATGAGCTGTTGTACACCTCCAACATTCCTGGATTAAGCACCAGAACTGACTCTAAAACGCTGGGATTTCACGGAAGCATACCTTTGTGTATTGTAATCTGTATTTTGCGATCAACAAAAGCTATTCGAGCGCCAGAATCGTTCCGGGTTTTCCAACGAAGGCGAAACGTCGTTTGCCTCTCCAGCCTTGCCCTGTGCCTCGCGAATCGCTACGCCGTGCAGAGTGTAAAATACGCACTCCCCGAGATATGCGATGAGAGATGTGCGGGGTGTTACAGTATGTATTTTCTATGCAGAATTATGATACAGTGTTTCCGAACTTGTGGTACAAGGTTTAATAACCCAGTGGAAAAAATAATGATGAATGAAATGAGCTGTTGTACACCTCCAACATTCCTGGATTAAGCACCAGAACTGACTCTAAAACGCTGGGATTTCACGGAAGCATACCTTGTGTATTGTAATCTGTACTTTGCGATCTACAAAAGCTATTCGAGCGCCAGAATCGTTCCGGGTTTTCCAACGAAGGCGAAACGTCGTTTGCCTCTCCAGCCTTGCCCTGTGCCTCGCGAATCGCTACGCCGTGCAGAGTGTAAAATACGCACTCTCCGAGATATGCGATGAGAGATGTGCGGGGTGTTACAGTATGTATTTTCTATGCAGAATTATGATACAGTGTTTCCGAACTTGTGGTACAAGGTTTAATAACCCAGTGGAAAAAATAATGATGAATGAAATGAGCTGTTGTACACCTCCAACATTCCTGGATTAAGCACCAGACTGCTCTAAAACGCTTGGATTTCACGGAAACATACCTTTGTGTATTTGTAAGCTGTACTTTGGCGATATACAAAAGCTATTCGAGCCCCAGAATCATTCCGGGTTTTGCAACGAAGGCGAAACGTCGTTTTGCCTCTCCTGCCTTGCCCTGTCCTGGCGAATCGCGGCGAGCCGTGCAGAGAGTAAAAATACGCACTCTCCGAGATATGCGATGAGAGATGTGCGGGGTGTTACAGTATGTTTTCTATGCAGAATTATGATACAGTGTTTCTGAACTTGTGGTACAAAGGTTTAAACCCAGTGGAAAAAATAATGATGAATGAAATGAGACTGTTGGACCCCTCCAACATTCCTGGATTAAAGCACCAGAACTGACTCTAAAAACGCTTGGATTTCACGGAAGCATACCTTTGTGTATTGTAATCTGATACTTTGCGATATACAAAGCTATTCGAGCCCCAGAATCATTCCGGGTTTTGCAACGAGGCGAAACGTCGTTTGCCTCTCCTGCCTTGCCACTGTGCCTGGCGAATCGCGGCGCCGTGCAGAGATGTAAAATACGCACTCTCCGAGATATGCGATGAGAGAGTGTGCGGGGTGTTACAGTATGTATTTCTATGCAGAATTATGATACAGTGTTTCTGAACTTGTGGTACAAGGTTTAACCCAGTGGAAAAAATAATGATGAATGAAATGAGCTGTTGTACACCTCCAACATTCCTGGATTAAGCACCAGAACTGACTCTAAAACGCTGGATTTCACGGAAGCATACCTTTGTGTATTGTAATCTGTACTTTGCGATCTACAAAAGCTATTCGAGCCCCAGAATCATTCCGGGTTTTGCAACGAAGGCGAAACGTCGTTTGCCTCTCCTGCCTTGCCCTGTGCCTGGCGAATCGCGGCGCCGTGCAGAGTGTAAAATACGCACTCTCCGAGATATGCGATGAGAGAGTGTGCGGGGTGTTACAGTATTTTCTATGCAGAATTATGATACAGTGTTTCTGAACTTGTGGTACAAGGTTTAATAACCCAGTGGATAAAATAATGATGAATGAAATGAGCTGTTGTACACCTCCAACATTCCTGGATTAAGCACCAGAACTGACTCTAAAACGCTAGGATTTCACGGAAGCATACCTTTGTGTATTGTAATCTGTACTTTGCGATCTACAAAAGCTATTCGAGCCCCAGAATCATTCCGGGTTTTGCAACGAAGGCGAAACGTCGTTTGCCTCTCCTGCCTTGCCCTGTGCCTGGCGAATCGCGGCGCCGTGCAGAGTGTAAAATACGCACTCTCCGAGATATGCGATGAGAGAGTGTGCGGGGTGTTACAGTATTTTCTATGCAGAATTATGATACAGTGTTTCTGAACTTGTGGTACAAGGTTTAATAACCCAGTGGAATAAAATAATGATGAATGAAATGAGCTGTTGTACACCTCCAACATTCCTGGATTAAGCACCAGAACTGACTCTAAAACGCTGGATTTCACGAAAGCATACCTTTGTGTATTGTAATCTGTACTTTGCGATCTACAAAAGCTATTCGAGCCCCAGAATCATTCCGGGTTTTGCAACGAAGGCGAAACGTCGTTTGCCTCTCCTGCCTTGCCCTGTGCCTGGCGAATCGCGGCGCCGTGCAGAGAGTAAAATACGCACTCTCCGAGATATGCGATGAGAGAGTGTGCGGGGTGTTACAGTATGTATTTTCTATGCAGAATTATGATACAGTGTTTCTGAACTTGTGGTACACGGTTTAACCCAGTGGAAAAAAATAATGATGAATGAAATGAGCTGTTGTACACCTCCAACATTCCTGGATTAAGCACCAGAACTGACTCTAAACGCTTGGATTTCACGGAAACATACCTTTGTGTATTGTAATCTGTACTTTGCGATATACAAAAGCTATTCGAGCCCCAGAATCATTCCGGGTTTTGCAACGAAGGCGAAACGTCGTTTGCCTCTCCTGCCTTGCCCTGTGCCTGGCGAATCGCGGCGCCGTGCAGAGAGTAAAATACGCACTCTCCGAGATATGCGATGAGAGAGTGTGCGGGGTGTTACAGTATGTAGTTTCTAAGCAGAATTATGATACAGTGTTTCTGAACTTGTGGTACAAGGTTTAACCCAGTGGAAAAAATAATGATGAATGAAATGAGCTGTTGTACACCTCCAACATTCCTGGATTAAGCACCAGAACTGACTCTAAAACGCTTGGATTTCACGGAAGCATACCTTTGTGTATTGTAATCTGTACTTTGCGATCTACAAAAGCTATTCGAGCCCAGAATCATTCCGGGTTTTGACAACGAAGGCGAAACGTCGTTTGCCCTCTCCTGCCTTGCCCTGTGCCTGGCGAATCGCGGCGCCGTGCAGAGAGTAAATACGCACTCTCCGAGACATGCGATGAGAGAGTGTGCGGAGTTGTTACAGTATGTATTTTCTATGCAGAATATGATACAGTGTTTCTGAACTTGTGGTACAAGGTTTAACCCAGTGGAAAAAAATAATGATGAAATGAAATGAGCTGTTGTACACCTCCAACATTCCTGGGATTAAGCACCAGAACTGACTCTAAAACGCTTGGATTTCACAGGAAACATACCTTTGTGTATTGTAAATCTGTACTTTGCGATTCTACAAAAGCTATTCGAGCCCCAGAATCATTCCGGGTTTTGCAACGAAGGCGAAAACGTCGTTTGCCTCTCCTGCCTTGCCCTGTGCCTGGCGAATCTGCGGCGCCGTGCAGAGAGTAAAATACGCACTCTCCGAGACATGCGATGAGAGAGTGTGGCGGAGTTGTTACAGTATGTATTTTCTATGCAGAATATGATATCAGTGTTTCTGAACTTGTGGTACAAGGTTTAACCCAGTGGAAAAAATAATGATGAATGAAATGAGCTGTTGTACACCTCCACATTCCTGGATTAAGCACCAGAACTGACTCTAAAACGCTTGGGATTTCACGGAACATACCTTTGTGTATTGTAATCTGTACTTTGCGATCTACAAAAGCTATTCGAGCCCCAGAAATCATTCCGGGTTTTGCAACGAAGGCGAAACGTCGTTTGCCTCTCCTGCCTTGCCCTGTGCCTGCGAATCGCGGCGCCGTGCAGAGTGTAAAATACGCACTCTCCGAGATATGCGATGAGAGAGTGTGCGGGGTGTTACAGTATGTATTTTCTATGCAGAATTATGATACAGTGTTTCTGAACTTGTGGTACAAGGTTTAATAACCCAGTGGAAAAAATAATGATGAATGAAATGAGCTGTTGTACACCTCCAACATTCCTGGATTAAGCACCAGAACTGACTCTAAAACGCTGGGATTTCACGGAAGCATACCTTTGTGTATTGTAATCTGTACTTTGCGATCTACAAAAGCTATTCGAGCCCCAGAATCATTCCGGGTTTTGCAACGAAGGCGAAACGTCGTTTGCCTCTCCTGCCTTGCCCTGTGCCTCGCGAATCGCTGCGCCGTGCAGTGTAAAATACGCACTCTCCGAGATATGCGATGAAGTAAGTATGCGGTGTACAGTAAGAGCATTTACAAATTAGTTTGAAACACTACCCGCGTATTCTTCTGATAGTGATTCTTCTAAATATGCCGTCTCTTTTTTGACTTATTCCTTCATTCTAATAACACGAAAAGTTCATGTTTCACTTTTTGGGTGCAGTTATAGTTTTGGCGCCTATGCTCGACTTGAATGGATTTGAGCTAATAAGCAGCCGATGGAGCAAATTCATATCTGCGTTTGCTCTTGACGTTTTTCTAGTTCTTTTTCGCCACTTTCGCTTGATTTTCTTCTATTCTCACTTGCAATGTTCGTATTTCTGAACGATAAGAAATGTGCAAAAATGCACTCAAAATAATTTTTTTGTTGGCGTATGTGTACATACTGGCGGGTAGAAATATTGATATCCATCATCAAAGCAAGTGACAATGATGCAGGCTTTTGAAGAAGGAACTTCGAGCTTTGTTAATTGTAATTCTCCTATTGGAAGAGGCTTCACAGAGCTCCTTAACTATAGCTGCCACATATCTTTTTGTCATACTTCCTTAGTTTGATTTCAATAGCTATGGATAACTTTTCTGAGCTAGTTGTGTCTACAAAAGGTTTCAATTGTATGGTTTTAGCTTTAATCCCACAGTACCTGAAGACTCATAAGGTCTTCTAGCTCTATTAATTTTTACATTTATTTGTGATGAACCTGGGACTGACTAACATTTAATCAGGAAGGGTAAGATTTTCTTTTAGCCAGGACGAATTATATTTCAAAAACGACTCTTCACTTCTTACGGAGTTTGCAATCCGGTTTCAACTTTTTGACAAATTCATCTAACGTAAGACTTAATTTTGTCCAAAAATTCTTTATGAGGTTCTATAATTCCTAATTCACGTAAGAAAACATTTGATACAGCTTCAGATCTCTTATCAATTGAATTTGTTACTCATATATCAAATAACAACCTGCGGGTAACTTGAAGCCTCTTTCTGTAAAAAGGTATATATAATTCAGATAAGCAGGTATAAGCAGCTAGTCTTTTCACGATTAAGAACCCAAAAGTACTAGTTTTAAAATGTATATGGCCCGAAAGGTGTATAATGGTGTATAATACACTAAAAGTCTAATTGAATTTAGAGAACGTGTAATACATTCAATATAAATCGCTCACCTTTTCCATTAACGTTTTTAGGCACATTAAAAATAAATACTTAAATTTTATCCACATAAAAATAATCGTAAAAGCATGTAGATTACTAATAATAAACCCACAAATCACAGAATGAGACGAGTAGTGTATTCCTACCAAGAGAACCTCACGGACTGAAAAGGGCCATTCAGAGCTGAGCGCTGGCGGAGCGGCGATGGACGTCTTTGGACATGCACCATGGGGTCCTTGTGACCTTCAAGAGAAAACTAACGTTTCCACATAGTTCAGACATACTACTACACAGAAATATAACAATTTTGCTATTTCAATTCAGTCGAAAATTGAATTTTTTCCAGCTAGTTGGCCAAAATTACACACTGTGCGGCGCCGCGATTCGCCAGGCACAGGGCAAGGCAGGAGAGGCAAACGACGTTTCGCCTTCGTTGCAAAACCCGGAATGATTCTGGGGCTCGAATAGCTTTTGTATATCGCAAAGTACAGATTACAATACACAAAGGTATGCTTCCGTGAAATCCCAGCGTTTTAGAGTCAGTTCTGGTGCTTAATCCAGGATGTTGGAGGTGTACAACAGCTCATTTCATTCATCATTATTTTTTCCACTGGGTTATTAAACCTTGTTTGAAATTGCTGCGCGTGGGGCCACACCCGAAACGGGTGCAGGCGCCGAGCGCGCTGTATCGGGTGCGCAGGAGCGCAACGCTAGCGCACAATGTCCAGTAGTGGACAAGATCCGCACGCCTACGAAGTGCGCAAACTGCGCAGGGCAGCACCCGGCCAGCTACCGGGAATGCCACATAGAAGCAGTTCGAGTGCGTAGCAATCAACTACAAAAAATGCGCGCCGCACGCGAACAGCGCTCCGCCGGCAGGTCCGCTCCCAGCCAGCCCCCGCCGGCCACTAGCTTCCCCGGCCTACGAGCAACCGTCTTCAGCGCCCCCAGCCTGGTGGGGACGAAGCGGCCAATCGGAAACGGCCCAAGCCACTCAGCCAACCACAGACCAGCCCGTGAACGGAACATTTTCCGAATTGAAAGAACTGATCGACATGTTGAAAGGTATGAATATCGGAAAGATAATCACCGCTGCGAAGGCAGTTATTCAAATATTAAAATCCCCGGGAGACATGCTGACCAAAGTGCTTAGCGCTTTCCAAGCCGTCTCAGAATTATTCTAAATGGCGCACATTTCCAATAGACTGTACAACCTCGTCTCGTGGAACGCGAACAGGACAGTAACAAAATCAAAAGCTCTAATAGAAAAATTCTGCGAGGACTACACCGTTGCCGTGCTACTTATCCAGGAAACGCATCTAAATAGCAACCGACCGTTCACGCTCCGCGGCTTTCACGTCTACCGCAACGACCGCACGACGCGCCCAGGCGGCGGCACGGCGATCGCCATCAGACGCACGCTCCCGCTCCAAAATCTAGAGGCCACAATAGTTGAAATAGGCACCGCAACAGGCCCTATTAACTTTATATCTGCCTACAGAAGCCCTTCTACGCCACTATTACCAGACGACCTCAATGCGCTCTTCTCCGCCGGCGTCACTACGGTACTCGGCGGAGATATTAACTCGAAGAGGCTTGAATGGGGCTGCAAGACAAACACGCCAGCAGGCAATGGCTTGCACAAATTCATAGAAGACAATCCGGCACGTGCTATCCAACCACCTTCAGGCCCTACTTTTCTTCTAAATCACTTACCCTTCGATATTCTGGACTTCATTATTCACTCCACATCACTTCAACCCACCGTTCCGAAACCGCTAAATGAACTATCTTCTGACCACCTTCCAATCATCTCTGCTATTTTTCTCGGCGCTTTTCCCTACTCATTACGCAAACCCTTCTCCGTTCAAACCGATTGGAAGAAATACCGCGATCGTATAGCCCACAAAATTCAGCCTCTATCACGAGCGCCTGAGACGCCAGAAGACATCGATAGAACCGTGCAAAAAATAGAATATCAAATCAGGAACGCTTACAACAGTAATTCAAACAGAACGCCGCTCACTAACGGGCGGGAACCACTCCCGTCATACATTATCTCTCCTACAGGAGCGTAGAAGGGCCCAGAGAAGATTCTATTCATCACGCGATCCAATAGACAAAGCCATCTTTCAAACCACCAGAAGAGCCGTTTCTCGCCTCCTCCAGGCTCACCGAGAGGCAGAGTGGGAACGATTTATTAAAAAAGCAGACGTGAAAGACCGGAGACTTATGGAAAGTACAACGAACGCTCAAAAACCCGACGCCGGCTATCACGGCACTTAACGATTCTATCAATAGAACTAAAACTTACGACCCCGCAAGAAAGGCGGAAATCTTCGCTAACATGTTACAAAATCGATTCACGCCCCTCAATACAAAAACATACGCCCTACATCACGGCAACTACGTACCAGTGACCGACGAACTACCAGCTACTTTCGAAGAGTGCATCCTAGACGAAGACGACAAACCCGAAGACGAAGAACGAATTACCATCACGGACGAACAAGTACGGACACAAATCAACGCACTCAATACCAAAAAGGCGAGCGGACCGGACCAGATAAACGCCAGCATGATTAAAAACCTTCCGCGGAGCGCGATCCAAGCTCTCGTGCAACTCATGAATGCGTGCGTCTGCGCGGGATATTATTCCAGATAGCTGGAAAAAAGCTCAAATAATAATGCTAGGCAAATCTAATAAAAGTCGCACTGATCCGGGAAACTATCGCCCGATCAGTCTATTATCACAAATTTCAAAAATTTTCGAACGCCTCCTTCTTCCAGAAATTAGAGCTAAATTAAGCGCCGCCAACGCAATACAATCAGCCCAATTCGGCTTCCGCAAAGGCCACTCGTCGGCAATGCAAACTTTCCGACTAGCTATGGAATAGCTTCAACGCTCGCCCTCCACTGCACTATCCCTATCATACTATTCGATTTCTCCTTCGCTTTCGATAAAGTTAACCACCAGCTTCTAATTCGCAAATGCTACAAATTCCTCCCTAACTATCTTTGCCACCTTTTATTCAGCTATCTAAGCAATCGAACATTTCAAGTTAAATACCAATCACGCAAATCTTCTCTTAAAACTATCCACGCCGGCGTCCCGCAAGGAGCCGTGCTCTCTCCTCTCCTTTTCACGCTCTTCATACATGATCTTCCTACTACACCTCACGTAACTGAATATCTCTTTGCGACGACGTGGCCTTTGCAACTAAATTTTCACGGTCCGAAAGTGCAGTCCGCCGTCTACAAGAAGGTTCCACAAACCTAATACACTGGTGCAAATTAAACGGCATAACGATCAATCCCGCTAAATGTCAGGCGATTCTCTTC
>JAHLJT010004567.1:168840114-168870496 GCA_031308135.1 Acheta domesticus
TCATTTTTCAAATTTGTACAGTGTATTAAAATTTTACTTTTTAAGAATTTTTTTTATATTGCTTTTCCACTTAAATGCCTTGTGAAGTACACTTATTAAATATGAATTTCAAAGATGGTATTGAAACCATGACTTTGTATATAACATGAAATGCTATTGCTAAGCAGTGAAATAAGGATCTGCATTTTTGCCTGAGTGTCATTAACGGTAAAGTTACAGTTGGATGATAGTAATTAAATGATCTATTGTCAATTTGGAAATCAATAATGTTACGTTCATCTAGTTATTTCATTGCAATTTCACAAGTAATGTATTTGCAGTGCTTGAAAGTGCAATATGGTTAAACAAACTTGAATGTCAATAACGAATTTTTGATATCTCAAACCAGTCTTTCATTCTCTTCAGCAATTTGTCATAGCAAATGGATTTTTAATCACTTTAATATTGTTAGATGGAAGAAATATTTCTTTCCGAAGGCACTTTGAGATATCAAGTGTTCGCATAATGTATGTTAAGATTTTGATTTATTGTACTCATGTCATTGAAATAACAACATGATTGTTGTGAATTTGTGAGGTTTTGATATTATTTCTAATCAATATTAATCATATAGTATTACTTGGAGAATTTGTATTAATTCTCTTAAAAGAAAATAATGTACAATTTTTTTCTGATTTAATTTTAATTAATCTGTGTCACTTTATTTTATTGAGTTGTTTGTCATCCAAGGTCACTTCCATGGCACGGTATCCTACATTTCCCACAGAATTCTAAAATAAATTGTAAATCACGCAGAATTATATGAAAAAAATACTGCGCATCTAATTGCTGGAGGTACGTTACGTCATCGCCCCCACCACGACAAACCCCCACCACCGCTCAGTTTAATTCCTGTTCCGCCCGTTCGAGCGCAGTACTAACGGTCGCGCACGTAACAATTTTGGCGTGTGCGAAAATAATATTTTATTTAACGGGGAGTACTGGAAAACTTTGTGTCTAGAAACGTGCACTTTTCGGCTACCTGCGCGGTGCGAAGGGTATGGCCGGCCGCCGATGGGCGCGGCTCCCCTTTGTTCAGAAACCGTTCGTCGCACCTTGGTATTTCCGCGCGCTGTGTCAGCGCAACCCCGCGTCTTCTCGGAAATTGCAGTGACGTGGACCTACCACTCGAAATCGGTTTCCAACCGCCGTTGACTCATGGCAATTGGCGGGCACGTATCGCGCGATTCGGCTGCGCAATAGACGAGAACTAGGCGGGGGCGAGACACGTGATCTCGGGAGCGAGGGAGGCAGTTGCGGGGGTGATATTCTGCCTTTCCGATGTGAACGACGACAGCAAGAGGTCTTTCTGATCTGGGCGACTGCAGCGAGGGGCCATTTCGATGTTGGCGACCGTAGCGTGAGATCGAGCTTTCCGATGTGAGCGAGAAGTTCGGCCATCCTGATGTTGACGACGCTAGCGTGAAGCAGAGCTTTTCGGGGGGTAGAGAGAGGCCACGCCATCGCTGCGAGGCGCTAGACCGTCGCCGGCAACGCATCGCCGTCACTTCGCCACCCCGCTCATGTGTCGCCTAAAGGAGAGTCGGAACAACTGCACGAGTGTGGGGACCCGAATGGACGAAGGAGCGTCCGGACTTGGCCTGACGGACGGCCGCCGCTGAAGGACGCATTCGGACGGCGCTTCCTAGCCTCCGCCGCCGCCGCCGCAGCCACAGCCAACGCCGGCCGCGCGCCGCCCTACATCGCCGCCGCTGCCGCCAGCTGCCCGCCCGGTTCAGGGCACGAGGAGCGCTGCCGCTCCGCCGCCCGACACCACTAGGGATGCCGCGCCTGGAGGGGAGGATCGCCCGGGCGATGACCTAGAAGGGTCGGACTTTAAGCTAAGTTAGTTGTAAGTTAGGTTAAGACATTGTTACAAATTGTAGGAGGCTTCACCCCGTTGATTACCTTTCATTTTGTGTTAATTAAATTCAGAAACTCAGGAAAGTGTGTTTCACTGCCTAATGCATGAAAATGCCCAGTCACGCATGCGACTTGTCCAAATTTCAGCCGGGCATATGAGGCAACAGATGAGTGCAGACAGAAATCCGCAGGTGAGTCGGGTCACGCCCCGAGATCCATCCGCCGAACTCGATGAGAGAGTGTGCGGGGTGTTACAGTATGTATTTTCTATGCAGAATTATGACACAGTGTTTCTGATACTTGTGGTACAAGGTTTAATAACCCAGTGGAAAAAATAATGGTGAATGAAATGAGCTGTTGTACACCTCCAACATTCCTGGATTAAGCACCAGAACTGACTCTAAAACGCTGGGATTTCACGGAAGCATACCTTTGTGTATTGTAATCTGTACTTTGCGATCTACAAAAGCTATTCGAGCCCCAGAATCATTCCGGGTTTGCAACGAAGACGAAACGTCGTTTGCCTCTCCTGCCTTGCCCTGTGCCGCGCGAATCGCGGCGCCGTGCAGAGTGTAAAAATACGCACTCTCCGAGATATGCGATGAGAGAGTGTGCGGGGTCTTACAGTATGTACTTTCTATGCAGAATTATGATACAGTGTTTCTGAACTTGTGGTACAAGGTTTAATAACCCAGTGGAAAAAATAATGATGAATGAAATGAGCTGTTGTACACCTCCAACATTCCTGGATTAAGCACCAGAACTGACTCTAAAACGCTGGGATTTCACGGAAGCATACCTTTGTGTATTGTAATCTGTACTTTGCGATCTACAAAAGCTATTCGAGCGCCAGAATCGTTCCGGGTTTTGCAACGAAGGCGAAACGTCGTTTGCCTCTCCTGCCTTGCCCTGTGCCGCGCGAATCGCGGCGCCGTGCAGAGTGTAAAATACGCACTCTCCGAGATATGCGATGAGAGAGTGTGCGGGGTCTTACAGTATGTACTTTCTATGCAGAATTATGATACAGTGTTTCTGAACTTGTGGTACAAGGTTTAATAACCCAGTGGAAAAAATAATGATGAATGAAATGAGCTGTTGTACACCTCCAACATTCCTGGATTAAGCACCAGAACTGACTCTAAAACGCTGGGATTTCACGGAAGCATACCTTTGTGTATTGTAATCTGTACTTTGCGATCTACAAAAGCTATTCGAGCCCCAGAATCATTCCGGGTTTTGCAACGAAGACGAAACGTCGTTTGACTCTCCTGCCTTGCCCTGTGCCGCGCGAATCGCGGCGCCGTGCAGAGTGTAAAATACGCACTCTCCGAGATATGCGATGAGAGAGTGTGCGGGGTCTTACAGTATGTACTTTCTATGCAGAATTATGATACAGTGTTTCTGAACTTGTGGTACAAGGTTTAATAACCCAGTGGAAAAAATAATGATGAATGAAATGAGCTGTTGTACACCTCCAACATTCCTGGATTAAGCACCAGAACTGACTCTAAAACGCTGGGATTTCACGGAAGCATACCTTTGTGTATTGTAATCTGTACTTTGCGATCTACAAAAGCTATTCGAGCGCCAGAATCGTTCCGGGTTTTGCAACGAAGGCGAAACGTCGTTTGCCTCTCCTGCCTTGCCCTGTGCCGCGCGAATCGCGGCGCCGTGCAGAGTGTAAAATGCGCACTCCCCGAGATATGCGAAGAGAGAGTGTGCGGGATCTTACAGTATGTATTTTCTATGCAGCAATTATGATACAGTGTTTCTGAACTTGTGGTACAAGGTTTAATAACCCAGTGGAAAAAATAATGATGAATGAAACGAGCTGTTGTACACCTCCAACATTCCTGGATTAAGCACCAGAACTGACTCTAAAACGCAGGGGATTTCACGGAAGCATACCTTTGTGTATTGTAATCTGTACTTTGCGATCAACAAAAGCTATTCGAGCGCCAGAATCGTTCCGGGTTTTGCAACGAAGGCGAAACGTCGTTTGGCCTCTCCTGCCTTGCCCTGTGCCTCGCGAATCGCTACGCCGTGCAGAGTGTAATATACGCACTCTCCGAGATATGCGATGAGAGAGTGTGCGGGGTGTTACAGTATGTATTTTCTATGCAGAATTATGATACAGTGTTTCTGAACTTGTGGGTACAAGGTTTATAACCCAGTGGAAAAAAATAATGATGAATGAAATGAGCTGTTGTACACCAACATTCCTGGATTAAGCACCAGAACTGACTCTAAAACGCTGGGATTTCACGAAAGCATACCTTTGTGTATTGTAATCTGTACTTTGCGATCTACAAAAGCTATTCGAAGCCCCAGAATCATTCCGGGTTTTGGCAACGAAGGCGAAACGCCGTTTGCCTCTCCTGCCTTGCACTGTGCCGCGCGAATCGCGGCGCCGTGCAGAGTGTAATAATACGCACTCTCCGAGATATTCGATGAGAGAGTGTGCGGGGTGTTACAGTATGTATTTTCTATGCAGAATTATGATACAGTGTTTCTGAACTTGTGGTACAAGGTTTAATAACCCAGTGGAAAAAAATAATGATGAATGAAATGAGCTGGTTGTACACCTCCAACATTCCTGGATTAAGCACCAGAACTGACTCTAAAACGCTGGGATTTCACGGAAGCATACCTTTGTGTATTGTAATCTGTACTTTGCGATCTACAAAAGCTATTCGAGCGCCAGAATCGTTCCGGGTTTTCCAACGAAGGCGAAACGTCGTTTGCCTCTCCAGCCTTGCCCTGTGCCTCGCGAATCGCTACGCCGTGCAGAGTGTAAAATACGCACTCTCCGAGATATGCGATGAGAGATGTGCGGGGTGTTACAGTATGTATTTTCTATGCAGAATTATGATACAGTGTTTCCGAACTTGTGGTACAAGGTTTAATAACCCAGTGGAAAAAAATAATGATGAATGAAATGAGCTGTTGTACACCTCCAACATTCCTGGATTAAGCACCAGAACTGACTCTAAAACGCTGGGATTTCACGGAAGCATACCTTTGTGTATTGTAATCTGTACTTTGCGATCTACAAAAGCTATTCGAGCGCCAGAATCGTTCCGGGTTTTCCAACGAAGGCGAAACGTCGTTTGCCTCTCCAGCCTTGCCCTGTGCCTCGCGAATCGCTACGCCGTGCAGAGTGTAAAATACGCACTCTCCGAGATATGCGATGAGAGATGTGCGGGGTGTTACAGTATGTATTTTCTATGCAGAATTAT
Organism: Acheta domesticus; assembly: GCA_031308135.1. NCBI lineage: Eukaryota > Metazoa > Arthropoda > Insecta > Orthoptera > Gryllidae > Acheta > Acheta domesticus. Next base: position 168,845,256 of record JAHLJT010004567.1, read on the forward strand.
GATACAGTGTTTCCGAACTTGTGGTACAAGGTTTAATAACCCAGTGGAAAAAATAATGATGAATGAAATGAGCTGTTGTACACCTCCAACATTCCTGGATTAAGCACCAGAACTGACTCTAAAACGCTGGGATTTCACGGAAGCATACCTTTGTGTATTGTAATCTGTACTTTGCGATCTACAAAAGCTATTCGAGCCCCAGAATCATTCCGGGTTTTGCAACGAAGGCGAAACGTCGTTTGCCTCTCCTGCCTTGCCCTGTGCCTGGCGAATCGCGGCGCCGTGCTGAGTGTAAAATACGCACTCTCCGAGATATGCGATGAGAGAGTGTGCGGGGTGTTACAGTATGTATTTTCTATGCAGAATTATGATACAGTGTTTCTGAACTTGTGGTACAAGGTTTAATAACCAGTGGAAAAAATAATGATGAATGAAATGAGCTGTTGTACACCTCCAACATTCCTGGATTAAGCACCAGAACTGACTCTAAAACGCTGGGATTTCACGGAAGCATACCTTTGTGTATTGTAATCTGTACTTTGCGATCTACAAAAGCTATTCGAGACCCAGAATCATTCCGGGTTTTGCAACGAAGGCGAAACGTCGTTTGCCTCTCCTGCCTTGCCCTGTGCCTGGCGAATCGCGGCGCCGTGCTGAGTGTAAACTACGCACTCTCCGAGATATGCGATGAGAGAGTGTGCGGGGTGTTACAGTATGTATTTCTATGCAGAATTATGATACAGTGTTTCTGAACTTGTGGTACAAGGTTTAATAACCCAGTGGAAAAAATAATGATGAATGAAATGAGCTGTTGTACACCTCCAACATTCCTGGATTAAGCACCAGAACTGACTCTAAAACGCTGGGATTTCACGGAAGCATACCTTTGTGTATTGTAATCTGTACTTTGCGATCTACAAAAGCTATTCGAGCCCCAGAATCATTCCGGGTTTTGCAACGAAGGCGAAACGTCGTTTGCCTCTCCTGCCTTGCCCTGTGCCTGGCGAATCGCGGCGCCGTGCTGAGTGTAAAATACGCACTCCCCGAGATATGCGATGAGAGATGTGCGGGGTGTTACAGTATGTATTTTCTATGCAGAATTATGATACAGTGTTTCCGAACTTGTGGTACAAGGTTTAATAACCCAGTGGAAAAAATAATGATGAATGAAATGAGCTGTTGTACACCTCCAACATTCCTGGATTAAGCACCAGAACTGACTCTAAAACGCTGGGATTTCACGGAAGCATACCTTTGTGTATTGTAATCTGTATTTTGCGATCAACAAAAGCTATTCGAGCGCCAGAATCGTTCCGGGTTTTCCAACGAAGGCGAAACGTCGTTTGCCTCTCCTGCCTTGCCCTGTGCCTCGCGAATCGCTACGCCGTGCAGAGTGTAATATACGCACTCCCCGAGATATGCGATGAGAGATGTGCGGGGTGTTACAGTATGTATTTTCTATGCAGAATTATGATACAGTGTTTCCGAACTTGTGGTACAAGGTTTAATAACCCAGTGAAAAAAATAATGATGAATGAAATGAGCTGTTGTACACCTCCAACATTCCTGGATTAAGCACCAGAACTGACTCTAAAACGCTGGGATTTCACGGAAGCATACCTTTGTGTATTGTAATCTGTATTTTGCGATCAACAAAAGCTATTCGAGCGCCAGAATCGTTCCGGGTTTTCCAACGAAGGCGAAACGTCGTTTGCCTCTCCAGCCTTGCCCTGTGCCTCGCGAATCGCTACGCCGTGCAGAGTGTAATATACGCACTCCCCGAGATATGCGATGAGAGATGTGCGGGGTGTTACAGTATGTATTTTCTATGCAGAATTATGATACAGTGTTTCCGAACTTGTGGTACAAGGTTTAATAACCCAGTGGAAAAAATAATGATGAATGAAACGAGCTGTTGTACGCCTCCAACATTCCTGGATTAAGCACCAGAACTGACTCTAAAACGCTGGGATTTCACGGAAGCATACCTTTGTGTATTGTAATCTGTACTTTGCGATCTACAAAAGCTATTCGAGCGCCAGAATCGTTCCGGGTTTTCCAACGAAGGCGAAACGTCGTTTGCCTCTCCAGCCTTGCCCTGTGCCTCGCGAATCGCTACGCCGTGCAGAGTGTAAAATACGCACTCTCCGAGATATGCGATGAGAGATGTGCGGGGTGTTACAGTATGTATTTTCTATGCAGAATTATGATACAGTGTTTCCGAACTTGTGGTACAAGGTTTAATAACCCAGTGGAAAAAATAATGATGAATGAAATGAGCTGTTGTACACCTCCAACATTCCTGGATTAAGCACCAGAACTGACTCTAAAACGCTGGGATTTCACGGAAGCATACCTTTGTGTATTGTAATCTGTACTTTGCGATCTACAAAAGCTATTCGAGCGCCAGAATCGTTCCGGGTTTTCCAACGAAGGCGAAACGTCGTTTGCCTCTCCAGCCTTGCCCTGTGCCTCGCGAATCGCTACGCCGTGCAGAGTGTAAAATACGCACTCTCCGAGATATGCGATGAGAGATGTGCGGGGTGTTACAGTATGTATTTTCTATGCAGAATTATGATACAGTGTTTCCGAACTTGTGGTACAAGGTTTAATAACCCAGTGGAAAAAATAATGATGAATGAAATGAGCTGTTGTACACCTCCAACATTCCTGGATTAAGCACCAGAACTGACTCTAAAACGCTGGGATTTCACGGAAGCATACCTTTGTGTATTGTAATCTGTACTTTGCGATCAACAAAAGCTATTCGAGCGCCAGAATCGTTCCGGGTTTTCCAACGAAGGCGAAACGTCGTTTGCCTCTCCAGCCTTGCCCTGTGCCTCGCGAATCGCGGCGCCGTGCTGAGTGTAAAATACGCACTCTCCGAGATATGCGATGAGAGAGTGTGCGGGGTGTTACAGTATGTATTTTCTATGCAGAATTATGATACAGTGTTTCTGAACTTGTGGTACAAGGTTTAATAACCCAGTGGAAAAAATAATGATGAATGAAATGAGCTGTTGTACACCTCCAACATTCCTGGATTAAGCACCAGAACTGACTCTAAAACGCTGGGATTTCACGGAAGCATACCTTTGTGTATTGTAATCTGTACTTTGCGATCTACAAAAGCTATTCGAGCCCCAGAATCATTCCGGGTTTTGCAACGAAGGCGAAACGTCGTTTGCCTCTCCTGCCTTGCCCTGTGCCTGGCGAATCGCGGCGCCGTGCTGAGTGTAAAATACGCACTCTCCGAGATATGCGATGAGAGAGTGTGCGGGGTGTTACAGTATGTATTTTCTATGCAGAATTATGATACAGTGTTTCTGAACTTGTGGTACAAGGTTTAATAACCCAGTGGAAAAAATAATGATGAATGAAATGAGCTGTTGTACACCTCCAACATTCCTGGATTAAGCACCAGAACTGACTCTAAAACGCTGGGATTTCACGGAAGCATACCTTTGTGTATTGTAATCTGTACTTTGCGATCTACAAAAGCTATTCGAGACCCAGAATCATTCCGGGTTTTGCAACGAAGGCGAAACGTCGTTTGCCTCTCCTGCCTTGCCCTGTGCCTGGCGAATCGCGGCGCCGTGCTGAGTGTAAACTACGCACTCTCCGAGATATGCGATGAGAGAGTGTGCGGGTGTTACAGTATGTATTTTCTATGCAGAATTATGATACAGTGTTTCTGAACTTGTGGTACAAGGTTTAATAACCCAGTGGAAAAAATAATGATGAATGAAATGAGCTGTTGTACACCTCCAACATTCCTGGATTAAGCACCAGAACTGACTCTAAAACGCTGGGATTTCACGGAAGCATACCTTTGTGTATTGTAATCTGTACTTTGCGATCTACAAAAGCTATTCGAGCCCCAGAATCATTCCGGGTTTTGCAACGAAGGCGAAACGTCGTTTGCCTCTCCTGCCTTGCCCTGTGCCTGGCGAATCGCGGCGCCGTGCTGAGTGTAAAATACGCACTCTCCGAGATATGCGATGAGAGAGTGTGCGGGGTGTTACAGTATGTATTTTCTATGCAGAATTATGATACAGTGTTTCTGAACTTGTGGTACAAGGTTTAATAACCCAGTGGAAAAAATAATGATGAATGAAATGAGCTGTTGTACACCTCCAACATTCCTGGATTAAGCACCAGAACTGACTCTAAAACGCTGGGATTTCACGGAAGCATACCTTTGTGTATTGTAATCTGTACTTTGCGATCTACAAAAGCTATTCGAGCCCCAGAATCATTCCGGGTTTTGCAACGAAGGCGAAACGTCGTTTGCCTCTCCTGCCTTGCCCTGTGCCTCGCGAATCGCGGCGCCGTGCTGAGTGTAAAATACGCACTCTCCGAGATATGCGATGAGAGAGAGTGCGGGGTGTTACAGTATGTATTTTCTATGCAGAATTATGATACAGTGTTTCTGAACTTGTGGTACAAGGTTTAATAACCCAGTGGAAAAAATAATGATGAATGAAATGAGCTGTTGTACACCTCCAACATTCCTGGATTAAGCACCAGAACTGACTCTAAAACGCTGGGATTTCACGGAAGCATACCTTTGTGTATTGTAATCTGTACTTTGCGATCTACAAAAGCTATTCGAGACCCAGAATCATTCCGGGTTTTGCAACGAAGGCGAAACGTCGTTTGCCTCTCCTGCCTTGCCCTGTGCCTGGCGAATCGCGGCGCCGTGCTGAGTGTAAAATACGCACTCTCCGAGATATGCGATGAGAGAGTGTGCGGGGTGTTACAGTATGTATTTTCTATGCAGAATTATGATACAGTGTTTCTGAACTTGTGGTACAAGGTTTAATAACCCAGTGGAAAAAATAATGATGAATGAAATGAGCTGTTGTACACCTCCAACATTCCTGGATTAAGCACCAGAACTGACTCTAAAACGCTGGGATTTCACGGAAGCATACCTTTGTGTATTGTAATCTGTACTTTGCGATCTACAAAAGCTATTCGAGACCCAGAATCATTCCGGGTTTTGCAACGAAGGCGAAACGTCGTTTGCCTCTCCTGCCTTGCCCTGTGCCTGGCGAATCGCGGCGCCGTGCTAGAGTGTAAAATACGCACTCTCCGAGATATGCGATGAGAGAGTGTGCGGGGTGTTACAGTATGTATTTTCTATGCAGAATTATGATACAGTGTTTCTGAACTTGTGGTACAAGGTTTAATAACCCAGTGGAAAAAATAATGATGAATGAAATGAGCTGTTGTACACCTCCAACATTCCTGGATTAAGCACCAGAACTGACTCTAAAACGCTGGGATTTCACGGAAGCATACCTTTGTGTATTGTAATCTGTACTTTGCGATCTACAAAAGCTATTCGAGACCCAGAATCATTCCGGGTTTTGCAACGAAGGCGAAACGTCGTTTGCCTCTCCTGCCTTGCCCTGTGCCTGGCGAATCGCAGCGCCGTGCATGAGTGTAAAATACGCACTCTCCGAGATATGCGATGAGAGAGTGTGCGGGGTGTTACAGTATGTATTTTCTATGCAGAATTATGATACAGTGTTTCTGAACTTGTGGTACAAGGTTTAATAACCCAGTGGAAAAAATAATGATGAATGAAATGAGCTGTTGTACACCTCCAACATTCCTGGATTAAGCACCAGAACTGACTCTAAAACGCTGGGATTTCACGGAAGCATACCTTTGTGTATTGTAATCTGTACTTTGCGATCTACAAAAGCTATTCGAGCCCCAGAATCATTCCGGGTTTTGCAACGAAGGCGAAACGCCGTTTGCCTCTCCTGCCTTGCCCTGTGCCTCGCGAATCGCTGCGCCGTGCTGAGTGTAAAATACGCACTCTCCGAGATATGCGATGAGAGAGTGTGCGGGGTGTTACAGTATGTATTTTCTATGCAGAATTATGATACAGTGTTTCTGAACTTGTGGTACAAGGGTTTAATAACCCAGTGGAAAAAATAATGATGAATGAAATGAGCTGTTGTACACCTCCAACATTCCTGGATTAAGCACCAGAACTGACTCTAAAACGCTGGGATTTCACGGAAGCATACCTTTGTGTATTGTAATCTCGTACTTTGCGATCTACAAAAGCTATTCGAGACCCAGAATCATTCCGGGTTTGCAACGAAGGCGAAACGTCGTTTGCCTCTCCTGCCTTGCCCTGTGCCTGGCGAATCGCGGCGCCGTGCTGAGTGTAAAATACGCACTCTCCGAGATATGCGATGAGAGAGTGTGCGGGGTGTTACAGTATGTATTTTCTATGCAGAATTATGATACAGTGTTTCTGAACTTGTGGTACAAGGTTTAATAACCCAGTGGAAAAATAATGATGAATGAAATGAGCTGTTGTACACCTCCAACATTCCTGGATTAAGCACCAGAACTGACTCTAAAACGCTGGGATTTCACGGAAGCATACCTTTGTGTATTGTAATCTGTACTTTGCGATCTACAAAAGCTATTCGAGACCCAGAATCATTCCGGGTTTTGCAACGAAGGCGAAACGTCGTTTGCCTCTCCTGCCTTGCCCTGTGCCTGGCGAATCGCAGCGCCGTGCAGAGTGTAAAATACGCACTCTCCGAGATATGCGATGAGAGAGTGTGCGGGGTGTTACAGTATGTATTTTCTATGCAGAATTATGATACAGTGTTTCTGAACTTGTGGTACAAGGTTTAATAACCCAGTGGAAAAAATAATGATGAATGAAATGAGCTGTTGTACACCTCCAACATTCCTGGATTAAGCACCAGAACTGACTCTAAAACGCTGGGATTTCACGGAAGCATACCTTTGTGTATTGTAATCTGTACTTTGCGATCTACAAAAGCTATTCGAGCCCCAGAATCATTCCGGGTTTTGCAACGAAGGCGAAACGCCGTTTGCCTCTCCTGCCTTGCCCTGTGCCTCGCGAATCGCTGCGCCGTGCAGTGTAAAATACGCACTCTCCGAGATATGCCTACTTCGTCTTCCAGTGCGCACTTTTAAAAAAGAGCAATTTCAACTAGTGGTGGTACAGAATGGCACAGACTTTCCCGTATTAGTTTTCTATTTCCTTGGGTCTTCGCTAGCTACTCTGAATTGCCACAAACTCTTTCTTGCCAACTGTCATCTATAACCGCCAAATGTACATTTTTTTGGTCATTTTCTTAATTTTTCGGTTTCCTATTGGTAGAACGGAAACATTAATTTTAGAATATTAAAGAACACAAAAACCTAGTCATAAATAGCAATTTTTTTTTTGAAAATTATGTGCCGTTTAAGAGAAAATGGCGTTTTTAGCGCTACTAAAAGTGCGAAATTTGAAGCTCATTTTCACAGAAAATGATTGAGTTTTCAGAATACTTTATTTGAAGTTATTTGAAGCACTTACACTCACAAATATAATAATGTTTATGAATTGCTCGTAATGTGCATATTAAAGATGTGAGAGATCTTTCAAAAAAATTACAATTATGTAATTTTTTGAAAAACCAAAAAACTCAAAATAAACTTAACGCTATATTAAAGAGTGTAATTAGCACTATGCGTTACAAAAGTTTCAAGAAAAAAATTGCAGCCATATACGAGAAAATGGCGTTTTGAGCATTTGTGAAAATACCGAAATTTGAGCTACTTTTTACAGAAAACTGTTGTGTTTTCGAGGAAACTTAACTTGACATTATATAAAGCACATATACTCGTAAATATAATAATGTGAAAAAATCGCCGATAGTGTAATGACGTGAGAGCAAGTAAAAAAATTTAAATTTTTGTAATTTTTTGAAAAAACCAACCCATAGACCAAAATGACTTTTATGTGATTGATAAGAGTACATTTACCACTATCCCTGCCAAAAGTTTAAAGAAGAAATTTGGACCTGTTTTTGAGAAAATCTTGTTTTTGTAATTTTTTTAGAAAATACATACTGTAACACCCCGCACACTCTCTCATCGCATATCTCGGAGAGTGCGTATTTTACACTCTGCACGGCGCCGCGATTCGCCAGGCACAGGGCAAGGCAGGAGAGGCAAACGACGTTTCGCCTTCGTTGCAAAACCCGGAATGATTCTGGGGCTCGAATAGCTTTTGTGTATCGCAAAGTACAGATTACAATACACAAAGGTATGCTTCCGTGAAATCCCAGCGTTTTAGAATCAGTTCTGGTGCTTAATCCAGGAATGTTAGAGGTGTACAACAGCTCATTTCATTGATCATTATTTTTTCCACTGGGTTATTAAACCTTGTTTGAATTGCTGCGCGTGGGGCCACACCCGAAACGGGTGCAGGCGCCGAGCACGCTGTATCGGGTGCGCAGGAGCGCACGCTAGCGCACAATGTCCAGTAGTGGACAAGATCCGCACGCCTACGAAGTGCGCAAACTGCGCAGGGCAGCACCCGGCCAGCTACCGGGAATGCCACATAGAAGCAGTTCGAGTGCGTAGCAATCAACTACAAAAAATGCGCGCCGCACGCGAACAGCGCTCCGCCGGCAGGTCCGCTCCCAGCCAGCCCCCGCCGGCCACTAGCTTCCCCGGCCTACGCGCCCCCAGCCTGGTGGGGACGAAGCGGCCAATCGGAAACGGCCCAAGCCACTCAGCCAACCACAGACCAGCCCGTGAACGGAACATTTTCCGAATTGAAAGAACTGATCGACATGTTCAAAGGTATGATTATCGGAAAGATAATCACCGCCGCGAAGGCAGTTATTCAAATATTAAAATCCCCGGGAGACATGCTGACCAAAGTGCTTAGCGCTTTCCAAGCCGTCTCAGAATTATTCTAAATGGCGCACATTTCCAATAGACTGTACAACCTCGTCTCGTGGAACGCGAACAGGACAGTAACAAAATCAAAAGCTCTAATAGAAAAATTCTGCGAGGACTACGCCGTTGCCGTGCTACTTATCCAGGAAACGCATCTAAATAGCAACCGACCGTTCACGCTCCGCGGCTTTCACGTCTACCGCAACGACCGCACGACGCGCCCAGGCGGCGGCACGGCGATCGCCATCCGACGCACGCTCCCGCACACGCGCATCGTCACGCCCCCGCTCCAAAATCTAGAGGCAACAATAGTTGAAATAGGCACCGCAACAGGCCCTATTAACTTTATATCTGCCTACAGAAGCCCTTCTACGCCACTTTTACCTGACGACCTCACTGCGCTCTTCTCCGCCGGCGCCACTACGGTACTCGGCGGAGATATTAACTCGAAGAGGCTTGAATGGGGCTGCAAGACAAACACGCCAGCAGGCAATGGCTTGCACAAATTCATAGAAGACAATCCGGCACGTGCTATCCAACCACCTTCAGGCCCTACTTTTCTTCTAAATCACTTACCCTTCGATATTCTGGACTTCATTATTCACTCCACATCACTTCAACCCACCGTTCCGAAACCGCTAAATGAACTATCTTCTGACCACCTTCCAATCATCTCTGCTATTTTTCTCGGCGCTTTTCCCTACTCATTACGCAAACCCTTCTCCGTTCAAACCGATTGGAAGAAATACCGCGATCGTATAGCCCACAAAATTCAGCCTCTATCACGAGCGCCTGAGACGCCAGAAGACATCGATAGAACCGTGCAAAAAATAGAATATCAAATCAGGAACGCTTACAACAGTAATTCAAACAGAACGCCGCTCACTAACGGGCGGGAACCACTCCCGTCATACATTATCTCTCCTACAGGAGCGTAGAAGGGCCCAGAGAAGATTCTATTCATCACGCGATCCAATAGACAAAGCCATCTTTCAAACCACCAGAAGAGCCGTTTCTCGCCTCCTCCAGGCTCACCGAGAGGCAGAGTGGGAACGATTTATTAAAAAAGCAGACGTGAAAGACCGGAGACTTATGGAAAGTACAACGAACGCTCAAAAACCCGACGCCGGCTATCACGGCACTTAACGATTCTATCAATAGAACTAAAACTTACGACCCGGCAAGAAAGGCGGAAATCTTCGCTAACATGTTACAAAATCGATTCACGCCCCTCAATACAAAAACATACGCCCTACATCACGGCAACTACGTACCAGTGACCGACGAACTACCAGCTACTTTCGAAGAGTGCATCCTAGACGAAGACGACAAACCCGAAGACGAAGAATGAATTACCATCACGGACGAACAAGTACGGACACAAATCAACGCACTCAATACCAAAAAGGCGAGCGGACCGGACCAGATAAACGCCAGCATGATTCAAAACCTTCCGCGGAGCGCGATCCAAGCTCTCGTGCAACTCATGAATGCTGTGCGTCTGCGCGGGATATTTTCCAGATAGCTGGAAAAAAGCTCAAATAATAATGCTAGGCAAATCTAATAAAAGTCGCACTGATCCGGGAAACTATCGCCCGATCAGTCTATTATCACAAATTTCAAAAATTTTCGAACGCCTCCTTCTTCCAGAAATTAGAGCTAAATTAAGCGCCGCCAACGCAATACAATCAGCCCAATTCGGCTTCCGCAAAGGCCACTCGTCGGCAATGCAAACTTTCCGACTAGCTATGGAAATAGCTTCAACGCTCGCCCTCCACTGCACTATCCCTATCATACTATTCGATTTCTCCTTCGCTTTCGATAAAGTTAACCACCAGCTAATTCGCAAATGCTACAAATTCCTCCCTAACTATCTTTGCCACCTTTTATTCAGCTATCTAAGCAATCGAACATTTCAAGTTAAATACCAATCACGCAAATCTTCTCTTAAAACTATCCACGCCGGCGTCCCGCAAGGAGCCGTGCTCTCTCCTCTCCTTTTCACGCTCTTCATACATGATCTTCCTACTACACCTCACGTAACTGAATATCTCTTTGCCGACGACGTGGCCTTTGCAACTAAATTTTCACGGTCCGAAAGTGCAGTCCGCCGTCTACAAGAAGCTTCCACAAACCTAATACACTGGTGCACATTAAACGGCATAACGATCAATCCCGCTAAATGTCAGGCGATTCTCTTCAGCTGGCGGCGGAAAGAAGAGATCCCTACGCCGCTCTGCGTAAACGGAACTCGCATCCCGTGCAACAGCACGCCAAATATTTAGGAATAACTTTCGACAGAAAACTATTATGGAACCAACAATGCAAAGAAGCAGCGAAGAAAATCGGCACGTGCACCGCCAGACTAGCGCCCATCTTAAGATCGAAATCCGTCACACTTAAAACTAAGGCACTTCTATATAAGACATGCATTCGCAGCGCCGGCACTGCGTGCCTCACATGGGCCACGGCCGCCAGCGACAACATGCGTTACCTCAAGAGAGCAGAAAACAGATTTATCCGCACTGCGTGCCGCCCAGAACCAGGTCGACCATACAAATTCTACTACAAACAACTTGACTTACAGACGATAGACGAATACATACTGACTACCGCGAAAAAACAAATTCAAAGTATATTCAATAGCAATGAACTGACGCACGGTGGTTTGAAAGGCGAAAAAAGCGGACAAAAATCAATTTTTCAAAATTGTCCAATTTGCTTCATTTAAGCACATATGAACAGAAAAATGTCCAATGCTTCATGTAGTATACTATATTTTGTTATTTACTTGTCCATTATTGTGTAGAACGCGCGCAAACATGAGAGATTTTTAAGAAACCGGATGGCCATAAATTCATCCCGTTTTGAGATGCACATATCTCGCATACTTTTAAAGTTATGAAATTAATTTTTTTCCTCGTTACTCTTCAATACTTTCTAATTATATTTCTTATAAAAACCATATTTTTCACTTTCACATTAGTCGTAAATAAATTATTGAAATCATGCCTCAGAGAAGCAACATTCCGTTTACGTTACTTGACTTACAAAAAAATGTACACTTATGTTTGTCATGAAACTTGCAGTAATATTACAGGAAAGACTAGGGAACACGTTCGTGTAGGTTTCATCTGCAACTACCTGCAACTCTGGACAGGAGAAGAAAGAGAAGGTTGTTCCGCGTGGCCGGCCGGGCCACGCGGCCCGCGGCAGGGCGCTGTGACGATAAACAGAAGCCGGAGGGTGAGGGTTGCTTTGACACATTTATGACCTAGGGACACTCTCGCTCGGATATTTCGGAACAAAGAGGTACCTTGCAATGTTTATAATGTAATGTTGTTATCTAAACGTCACCATTTGCTCGACTGAATCTTTTCGATCAGGAAACTCGTTCTGCCTACTTATTGCTTACGCATTTGGCCACACACAGTCGCTAGCTTTTAGTGTAGACTGTAGTCTCGTCGTGTTTTTCACTAGCGTTGCATGTGCAGTGTGGTGCAGTGTTAGAAGTGAAAAATGGGTTTTACAGTGAATCGCATCTCCATCAAAAATTAGAGGAAAGAAAAATGATTCACGCGCAAAACAAGAACAATTTGAGCTAGCACATCTCATGAACAAATTTGACTTAAACGTGTCTGAAGATGTCCAAGAAAACTCTGTATCAGTGCGTAAGATCTCGTTTTTTTCTACCTTATTTCAATCGTTGGAGAAAGTGTCACTGTAGGGAAGATTTTTTCGAAAAGAAGAATGCAGATTGGTTAATGAAAACGTGCAAATATCTATTCCAGTCATACCTGGTTGCTCACATGCAGAAAGTAGAGGTCGACCATCAAAAGACTTTGGAGATCTATCAGAAAGAAGTAAAAGAAGGAAAGTCAAACCTCTGTGGGATTCTGCTAGGACATCAGAACTTGCATATGCAACCTCTATGAATTTAAGGACAGAAGGAGATGATCCGTCAGCTAAAATGTTAAAAGCAACAACAACAACAACAACTAAGGCAAAAAGAATAAGAGAAGCATGGAAGCAAAGGGGCATACCATTAACGAGAATGGCAGTGGAAGAAGCCCTGTCGTTCGTGATTAATGCAAAATTATCAAAATATCAAAACATGACAATGAGAAGATTAGTTTTGAATAATAATAATCATTATCTGTACCCGAGATAATCATTATCTTAATATATCATATCTTAATAATCATATCTTAATAATATATCATATATCATATAATATATCATATCTTAATAATCATTATCTGTACCCGAGATATTATGCCATTCTAAATGCTAAAAAAGATGCTTACCCCCAAAATATCTCTATTAAAGAAACTGAATGTGAAGTGAAATTACAGGATTTGCTTGATCATATTGTCGCCAGAATTTTAAAGCTTTTACCTGACAATGATACAAATAATTCTGCAACTACTACTTACGTATTAGTACATTACAAGTGGGGTTTTGATGGCAGTTCCGGACACTCCCAGTATAAACAAACTTGGACTGAAGCTGAAAGCAGTGACGAAAACTTATTTATGTCATCAGTCGTGCCTCTTTGCCTTGTCAAAGACATCAGAAAATTCAGAGAGCATCACATCAGAAAAATTTCAAGAGTTTCCATTAATTGTGACTTATTCCAGCGATTGTTATTGAGCTCTGGCCCCTTGATTTCCACTATTGGTGGTCTTCCCAAGAAACACGGAAAAAAAACTTCCTCAAGAAGTCCATAATTTATTATTGATACCCGGAGACGAAACTGGAGAGGAAGAGGAAGGCGACTCGGAAGAAGCTGACACTACCGTCACTGAAGATGCATAATAATTGCGTAGTAAGTAGTGTGATCTACGTTAATAGCAAATTAACTTAAAATAAACACTGAAAGTAAAGTTCTACATTAAAATAATTTCATTTTATTGAGTAAAACTATTTTTGTCCGCTTTTTTGCCAATCCGTACCTTAGTGTGACGCACGCATTCCAACAGTATAGACAATACTATGACAAATTGCCCACAGCCGGGCGCAAGCATTTCCCATCTGACGCCCGCTGTCTACAACCACCATAGAACAATAAGAAATTACTCAATAATCCAAGCAATATCAGAAATCAATCACTTATAGCGGAACAGCCGCAAACTTTCTTTTCATAACCACCCGCCCCAACTCTTCCACTACTTTCCTACACCTATTAATCTTTATTTTCTTCAATACCACAGCTTCTGCTCATAATTCGGCGCGATTCGAAGCCACAAATTGATTTAAAATTGTTCGAGAGTTTTTCCAAGGCCTCGTGTACGTGTATACGAGGCAGGGCTCTCATTGCTCCCAGCCCTCACTACTTACCACCCCGGCGGAAAGAGCGCCAAAAAGGCGTAGGCCGCTAAAAGCGCCTATAACACAACGAGCGTGTGAGCCCCAGACGCATTCCGCGTCGAGGCGCCGTGGTGGCAGTAGCTTGTCTGCTCCACCCGTCCCGGTCTCTATCGCGCGTCAGTTTCGCTTTCGCTAACTTGCGAACTTCGCTATTCGTTCGCAATTTCGTTCTCACAACACCGACCGTGTCTCACGAGCGCCATCTCAGATTCTGCAAAGAGCAAAAAATCCGCAGATCAGAGCTTGGTGTTCGGGAGCATGCGAGCTCGGTGAGGCTCAACATGAAGATTCAGGGGAGACCGCCGCAACCACGGCAGAGCCCTGCCAGCCACCTGCCCGTCCGCGTAGCCCAATACCGCCCATTCAACAAACCAGCCACTGTCAAAAAGATGTCTACTGCCTCCTCATCATCAACGCCATCTTCATCATCACCACACTCATCAAAACAGTCGAAAGGTAAGGGCGAAGGCGTAGTCACTATTAGTGCCTCTATCTCTTCCCCTTCCAATCTTGACCCAATAACCAATAAAGACACCGACAATGACGAACTCGATAGAGCCGTCAAATCAATTACAGACCCTACAAACCAGACCCACTTGACCCCAAACAAAGCAAAAACTACATCAGCAACTGCCCCACAAGACCGCGTAACGGGCAAAAACCGAACTGTTACCATTGACAAAGAAGGATTTATTACTCCGAAACTTTTCTTCCGAGCGGGTGAAAACCAGCCCAAAGCCACTCCGTTAGCCCTACGGAACTCATTTGAAACGCTCCAAAACGACTCAGCTGACTCAAAGCAGGCCACTGAAACTCCGGAGAGCAATGCCACCGAGAAACCAGAGCGAACGCAGCCAAAGATCGCGGACCGCCCTCAGCTCCCGCACGCTCTGCCGCTCCGCACCCGCCACGATGGCACAACTGGGTGCATCTATTGTAGCGGTACGCTATTTTTAATATTTTTTAAATTTCACAAATAACTGTCGATGCGAGGCGTCCACCTCCCGCCGCCGCCAGCCGGGTCGGCGCGCCCCCTCCGCTAATGGAAGGGATGACAGCACGCGCCCCTCTAAAGTTTATGGCCATCGTCCGCGAGTCGACCCTCATCCCGTCACGCACCCGGGCGCCGAAGAAGAGATTAGAGACGTGTGCCGATCCGGCCGTTCCGGGTATCATGCGCACTGAGTACCCAGGCCGTCCTTCGCAGCTTTCTCCGGGGGTCCCAACGGACATTCCGCGTACCCTTTACTGACCTACTTCCGAAGTCAGACGGAGAGCGTTTTTCCAGACAGAGATAGGGCTACGGAAAATTCCTAGAATCACCAGACCTGATTGGCCGAGGACAAAATTACGGCGTAGTAGCACTTAGCCAATCAGGGGCAAAATTCCGTGGGGTGGGAGCGATTTTGGGGCACTTTTGAATTTTCGGGGTGGCGGAACGAGGGCACCTCCACGCTAGAGGCGTAGGGGAGAAAATCACTTCTTCTTGTTCGATTGAGCTGGGGGAGGGGCGAGCGCCGCGGAGCGAGTAACAGCTCCGGCGCCGCGTTCGAACACTACGTTTACTCGACTTGTCTTGGGTGGCGAGCGCCGCGGAGTAAGTGATAGCTCCGGCGCCGCGTTCGAGGAAGAGTTATTATTTTGGGACTTAGTTCGTGGACTCTGAGCTCTGCCGTGGGCAGTGACCGGTGACTAGTTTTCTCCGAGATTCGTGATCGTGAAAACTCCAGAGAACTTTCCGTAAGAACTGCTGATTTGTGTGAACGGAATTCGCGATCATTCACGATCCGGGCCAGCTGACCGTCGCCGCCGCCGCCGTCACCGCCGCAGCCGCTGTCGCCGCCGAGGGCCGCCTACACGCCGCCCCATTCAGGCATAAACTTCGGTCAACGACCGCCAAAGAACTATTGTGCATTGCGGTGCCGCGCTTAGGCACTTGTTTCCTCATTATTGTCAGCCAGAAGGCGAATGGCCTAGAGTTTGTTGGGGCCTGTAAAGGAATTTGATTGTAATTCTCGTTCTTTATTTTTTTTTAGATTTAAGTTTTATCTCATTTTTTCTTTCGTTTCTAACTGAGCTCATCAGGTAGGGCCTTCCTTAACTCTTTGAATCACTGTAACTTCCCCGGCCTATTATTAGGCGGGAATAAACCTTTTTATTTGCTTTACCAACCACTGAATTGTTTCTGTAGTTAGCAAACGCCTTACGACTCCTTCCATCCGAGTTAGATTCTAAGCAGGTGACAAAGTTGGCCGACTGAGCTAGGCCCGGGCCGCCCTCGTTGACTTCGGCGCACACCCACGCCGCCGGAGCTCGACGCTGTGATTGACAATCGACGCCACCGTGTGGCTCGATAACGAACGATGGGTGTGACACTATGTCGACGTTTCTTCCTGCCAAGACACTGGCAAGCTCTTAAAGCACTGGAATACGAGAGCTAAGGGCAGATTACAAGCCAGCTTCGCCCTCCCCAACTTCATCATCCGTTGCTCCTCCGTCGAGGACCACGACGCCGTAGTCGCCGAACTAAAGCGCCTCCGTGAAGACCCTCAAACGGCGGGGCCGCGTTCTTTTGCTACCGGGCCATGGAGGAGAAACGTAAGCGCTACATCATCCGCGGGCTATCCCGCGCGATGGACCTGGCAGACATCAAAGAGGACCTGGAAGCAAAAGACGTCACCGTCTTTCACCTAGACGAACTACCGACGTAAAATCCGCGAAAGAAAACGGCCGAAGGTAAATGGGAAAAAGTTCTCGAACCTCTAGGCCTCTACTCCCTAGAAACAAACTTTAAAGATATAGGGACACATCAATCAATCAATCAATCAATCAGAGCACTCTGCAGCCACTCAGTTCGATTCGAAGAACCGAAAGCACGACAATACGTGACTCAATGCGGCCGATGTCTTGGATTCGGCCACACCAGCAAAGGATGCTGCAGGCCGATCCACTGCATGCCGTGCGCTGGCGAGCATTTCGCTTCGGAATGCCCGTCCAAGCCGAATATTAATTTTCTTTGCTTCAACTGCAAAGGGCAACACGCGGCAAACAACGTACGCCGAAGCAGTTGCCCCAGAACTAACGGACCAACCACCGCCCAGCCCCGCAGCAACAGCACCAATGACGGCAGAGGAGGCCACCCCGGCGAACACAAACTCATCTCTGACCGACCTGCGCGAACTTTTCTCGCTATTCTCCTCCATAAACATAAAGAAAATACTGACAATAGCAAAGACTATCATTGAGACACTTAAAAGCTCCGACGACATCACCAAAATCACCATCTTCAGCATCATCTCTCAAGTACTGTAATGACGCGACAATTAAAAGACAAAATCATAAAGACCGCCTCCTAGAACGCAGGAGGAACACTTTCGACGCCCGCCGACAAAGAATTACTAAAACGATTTCTGAATGACTACTCAGTAGACATATGCCTAATACAAGAAACATGGTTCAAGACAAAATCAAGACTCAATATCGCCGGCTACCACACTTACAGAAACGACAGACCAACGCACGGTGGTGGCACCGCAATCCTAATTAAAAAGTATCTACCGCACGCCTATATAACTACCCCTACACTTACTGACTGCGAAGCTACAGCAATCGAACTAGGTACGACAACAGGAGCGATTACTTTCGTCTCCTGCTACAAAAGACCAGACGCAACAATACAAGACAGAGACCTCGACGCACTCATAGGACTTGGGACAAACACAATAATCGCAGGCGACATGAACTCGAAAAGACGAGAGTGGGGATGTGTCAGCAACAACACCGCTGGCAGACGACTACTGACCTACCTAACCAACGCGACAAACGTGACAATTACACCGCCCTCCGGATACACGCACCTACATCGAGGCGTGCCCCACGACATCCTCGATACAGTATGTTATGTCGCGCTAGTCACGGCGCGCATAAATTTGGAGGTGTCGCGCTAGCGTCAAGGCAGCGCGCCCTGACAGGGAGCCGGCGGCGGCAGCAACTAGCTACGGCCGTGGTTCGGCGGGCTCGAGCCATGGAGCGAGTCTCGCCGCCGGACGCCGGCCCTTTAAAGGGAGCCGGCCGACACCCCGAGAGGCAGTTGGAATCTGCCCGGCATCGAGTGTACTTCGCAGCAGTATTGGAGACAGCACAGTCGACTACGCAACGCCCCCGGATCTCTCTCTCGCAGTATTACTTCGGACTTCGGCAACACCCTCGGCACGTCACCCGGACTTTGCAACGACCTACGCTCTTCTCGGTACATCTCCTGGACATTGAAGATTTGGCTACGACCTGGTTTACTCTACCGGTCGCTGGAACATTGTTTGTACCGAGAAAACGCTACTTTGTTAATAAACTTATTTTAACTGGATCTACTGGGTTCTTTTTGGACACAACACAGTAATTCATAGCACCTCATTATCACCATCCGTCCCTCAACCTCTATTTGAACTGCATTCAGACCATCTACCTGATCCTCTTTGGCTCTCTAACTCGGCGCTTTTCCGTATCAGCATCCACGACGAATTGACACGACAACAAACTGGCCTGCGTACCGCGACCACCTCACGTCAACTATCACTAACTATCAACAACTAAATACGGACTAGTACAGACGAAAATCTCGCCACTATCACTAAAGAAATACGCCTAGCCTACGACTGCAATAGCACTAAATCAAACACTACAAATCAACAAACTCTACCAATCGACTTAAAACTATTCAGGAAAAAAGAAATACCCTTTCGTTGAACATGATTATACTGCTATATCAAATGGGTTAAATATACCTACACTGAGATCACTTAATGATATGAAATTTTTACCGTTCTGGTTAATGGAGACTTAAGTAAAATAAAATTTAAAAATACCAACAGCAACTACTAGACAAACTCCAGTTGCAATCAATAGATTCTCAACATTGTACACATTAAATAATCCAATAACCAGAATGTGTGGCATTGCACAGATGTATCGACAAATGCTGCAAAATTTTCTGCTCAAATGAGATATGTGATATTAAATTATGTTGTGCACTGCTCAGCTGGTCTTACATTTACATTATTTTATTGTAAAAAGGACTTTAGTCCGTGTATAAATAAATTAATTATTTGTTTTTAGTATTTGGAACTAATTCCAAGTTATGAAACCAAGGGTCATCATATATTCAGGTGTATCCCCCTCCCCAATTTCAAGTTAAAAAACAGTGGTCATCTTATATCAGGAAGTATGGCATTTTTCTATTTTTAACAAAGTTCATGTATCACAAAATTTTCTTATATGTAAAAACAATGGAAAGGGGTATTCAAATTTTAAATTAATCTGAGAATTTCTAATGTACATTTTTTCTGAACAGCAGAAAGAACAGTAGAAAGGGGCTTAAGTAACTTGGGAGAAAGGTACACTTCCCTGTAGTTTCAAATTTTGAGTTATCACCAATTATTATAAATTTTGAATCAAATGTTCCTTCACAAAATCAGTGATTACAATTATAAGTGATGAATTAGAATATTAAATTGAAGTGGATAGATGGCTCTCCTGATACAGTGTACTACAACTTTCATGAACAAATCTTGACCATATAAAAAATTTCATTTACATTTTCAGGAACATTTTTTAACCACTGAATAGTCATTGTATCCATTCAGAATTTAGAAATCTCCCTCATTGCATTAGCCTTGAAGAATAAGTACTGAAAGACATGAAACAATATTTTTGGGTTTTTGATTTTCCGTATAGTGCATATGTTACACTTTTCTTTTGAACTTTTCAGTTTTGTTTTGTGTTGTGTAATTGCACAGGTTCGGCTAGTACAACTTTAGCTCACCATCCATTCAACATAAAAGATAATATGAGATATACTACTTATACCTGACACAAGATACACTACTGAAACATGTTTGGAACTAATCAAACGTTCAGTTAAAATCCCTATTTACAAAATCAAGTGATTAACCTAACCAAGTGATTATCAACGAAACTAAATCAAGTAACTGGAATATAAAATACATGCAACAAAATCTTCATATTATTTTGCATTTTCCCTTTGCATATGTACAACTATTAAGAGAAATAAAAGAAAGTAGGTGGACAAGTTCTACCCTCCATTATGTGTTTCAAACAGCACAATTTGAAAATTAAAAACTTAAAATATGAGAAACTTCAAATATAATTGTTCAACAGAATTGGAACATCCAAAAAGATTTAAATAAGTATTAGTAATTACATCCATTCCAAATCACATTGTACTTGATATTTGTCATGTGGAATCCAAACAATAACGAAACAACCATTCTACAGAACAATATTCAAATGTTCAACTGTCACTAACTATCTGTAATCAGTTTATTAATACAGAGAAAATCATTTAGTAGAAATCACAGCTCAAACTAATAATGATATTGTTTAATTAATGCTTCCAACAAAATCAAGACAGACATGGAAAACATAACAGGTCATTAACAAACCACAAGCCACTATCAAGCACAAATGAATTTTGTACAGAGTTCATAATAATGCAGAATTTCTTGGTCCTTTTCTGCCTGTAAAATCTTACTGAAGAAAGTAACATATCACAAATTCCACACTAAAAGAACTTAACTTCATTTTTCTTTCTTATTTCTTTGAAAGTGGACTAACTATAGGCTACTATTAACTTATTGCTTACCACTGGAAAATTTGGCACCTCAACCACACATGTGCACACATACACACACTTCATATATTGAAGAAGTGAAGAATCCTTGAAGAATATAGTTAAATGCAGGAGTTCCCTCTTCTAATCGGATTCAACATTTCAAAATCTGCAAATTAACACTTATTTAATTGGGGAAACATTCAACAATATACAGGTTAACAACATAAGAAAACTTACCAATATACTTTTCACATAGGTTCCTCATACAATGAAAGCACTGATGATAGCTGATAAGTTCTATCGCTGCTTCAGTTCCAGTCGATAAAGATTTCATGGGAACATACACCTCAAATATGCCACACTTGCACGGAATTTAAGCAGTGACACTATCCTTTCTAAAATTTATTTTGCTTGTCTCTGTATTATTTTTTCACAGCACACATCATAAAAATTATAGTGTTGGAAGGATGGTAAATTTCTCCTTTGTTTTCAAAAATGTTGAATTAAACATGAGGAAGCCATCTTCACTGATCAGATGTTGGGTAGAGCAAAATATTCTTGGGTAATTCCATAATTTTCCTAAACAAAACAATTATGGCTTGGAAACTCTCAATTCATCTTGAATAAAAATAATTCCAATCTTTAAAATAAGAAATTTACATCTGATACATGTATACATTAATCATCATAAAAGCACAAGGGCTAACCGTGTATTCTATTTATGATATATCTATGAGATCCATTGAACAAACAATTGCGATTCCATTTTATTTATTTAGTAAAAACACAATAAAAAACTGCATGTGACATCCAGGGGGTGGGAGGGAGAAGCAGAATCCCCACACATTTTATTGAGCTCCAGAATCTCTACCCCACCCTTTTACTATATGTACTAAGTGGGACATTGTATGTACTACCTAACTAACTGGGTCCAGGTATAGTTTGGATATTCGATAATTCAGATAACCGAACATAATTTCTATTTAGGCTAAAAGGTGCACTAAAAGGTGGTGGGTTTTCTGCCAACAAAGAACATTCCAAGTGAGTGAAAGTTGTTAAGTAATTACAATCGGTAGTTTGACAATGTACCATTAGTTTCTCTTGCACTTAAAGGTAGTGAAAAGCGTTTTTCTGCTAATAATAAACATTCCAAGTTCTTAAGCATTTAGTGTAGGATTTGTAAAAGTTCATTGAAGTCAGATGATTGACTACAGAACAGTATTTAGTAAATATTTTATCACTGTTAATCATATCAGGGATCATTCCCAATATTCAGTATTACAAAAGAAAATGAATACATATAGTATTTGGTACCTAATTAAAAAATAATTATTCAGAGAAAATATGAGTTTGGATACTTGACGTTTCGGATGACTGACATTCAGATAATCGACGTCTCACTGTAGTTGAATAATGAATAAAAGAATCAACAAAGAATGCCTGTAATACTACTATTACATCAGTCTCTCATCCTCGGTGACTATTGGTTCATATTTCTCTACCATGAACAGAAGAATAGTGTAATCTGCCAGATGTTATCAACTTTTTGAATATCTAAACTTTAAAAGTTTAATCTAAATTCTTATGTCTTCAATCTCTCCTTCCAAGTGACCACTGTAAGTAAGTTCCATTTGTCATAATATTGGATACACATGAGATTATTTAAATAATGAAGAATTTCATAAATACACTTATCAAATTCATTTTTAATGAAATTCAAATTATTTATATCTATATATATCAGAGTGGTTTACATCTGGCGATGTTTCTCGGTTCCTCTTTTCCAGCCTTCTCTATCCATTACATCTTAGTCTGTCAAATTTTTTGTCGCCATCGCAGTCAGTATTCCTTGTTTCCATGGGGTTGATGGTCTGCCCCTCAGTCTTCTATACAGTGGTATCCATTTATATACTTGTTTGAGCCACCTCTCTACTGGCATTCTCATCAATGTCCGTACCATTGAAGCTGTTTTCGTTCTACAGTATCTATTATATCCTTTTGAATTTCCATTCAACCCTTTATTTCATCATTACGTATGTGGTGTAAACGAGACTGTCTCAGAAAGTCCATATGAATCGTCAATAATCTCTTTTTGTTTTTTTGTGTTAGTTCCCATACTTCTGAGCTATATGTAACAATGCTTATGGTACTGTATACATTTTTCTTTGTTTTCTTTGATAACTGGGAGTTCCACAGAATTGAATTTAGCATATTTATGACTCGTTTTCCTTGATTTATCTTATTATTATCCTTGTTGCTTGTGCCCTCTTTTGAAACTGTAAAGCCTAAATATTTAAAATCATCACATAATTGTATTTTTTCATTTCCGATACTACAGAGCTTTTCCATGTTCTCCTATTACCATATACTTTGTTTTGGACAAATTTATTTGCAATCCCCAGAGATCAAATTCCTGTTTTAATTTTCTAAACATATAGTTCATATCCTGCTCATCCCCAGCCATGATGACTAGATCATCTGCGAAGAGTAGAACATCCAGTGTTGATTCTCCAATTTGCATTCCCATTACACTGCATTTCCTCCTCCAGTATCTCAGAGCTTCAGCAATGAACATGTTAAAAAGTGTTGGGGACATACAGCACCGCTGTCTCAATCCTTTAGAAATTATTATATCATCTGATACTTGTCCGTTTACTTTCACAACACCTTTACTCTCTTTGTACATTTTCTTAATGGTGTTAACGAATTTAAAATTACGTTTTTGTTCTAAAATTTTTAAAAGTTTGCTAATGGGAATGCTGTCATATGCTTTTTGGAGGTCAACGAACAGTAGATGAGAATCACTTAAACAGGCTTTCTTTTTTTCTAAAATTTGTTGGATGCAGAAAATGTTATCTACACATGAACAGCCAGCCGTAAAGCCACTTTGTTCTTCCAGATTTTCTATCTCCGACTCAATTCTTCCATTAATTATTCGCCCGTACAGTCTACTAATTGAACTCGTGACACTAATGCCTCTATAATTTTCACATTTTCCTTTATTGCCTTTTTTGTAAATTGGTGCTTTTTTCCATTCTTGAGGAATTTCTTCTTCATTGTTAGAGTTAGAGTTTTAAGAGGAGCAGAATGTGGTAGCGACCACAATTTAGTTAGAGCACTTCTATATTTTTTTTCACAAACCGAACTTCCAAAAGATCTTAATACCGGCAACTCATGCTCCTTGTAACTCAAAAGTATAACAGTTGGATAGTCTACAAAATGACTCGACCAGTTTCCTATATAAATGTAGATTGGCAAACAAACTGCAAATAAATGTAGATAGACCAGCAAGTGAATTATATGAGCAAATAAAAACGGTAATCCATGAAGCAGCTTTTGAAGCATTAGGTGAAAAGCCCAAGGTAAAGGAAAAACAAACATACTGGCGGAATAAAGATTTGAAGCAAATGATTGAAGAGAAGAAAGTGAAATATAAAAAATGGCTGAGCTCAGGAGACCCCAGAGATAGAACAGCGTATAGTAATGTCAATAGAAAGGTTAAAAGAGCAGTAACAAAAGCTAAGGTACAGGCTTGGGAAACAAAATGCTCTGAAGTAAATAAGTTAATTGGAAGCAATAGGTCTAGAGAAGCATGGAAAATAATAAAAGAACTAAAAACAGATGGGTCATGTAAATCTAAAATGTCACCAATCAATATTAAACAGTGAGAGGTATATTTTCAAGACCTTCTGAGGGAAGATAGAGCAGAATACAAACACATCAGTTATAATGCAGATAATGTACTAACACATGAAGCTGTACCAAAAATAACTCTAAAAAACGCTCTGAGAGGGATGAAAAATAATAGATCCCCAGGCCCAGGAGAGATACTGGTTGAACTGATAAAACACTCTCCCGACCAAATGAAGGAGATTGTAAAATTATTTAATAAATGTCTCATAGATTATTTATATCAAGTCACATTTTTTCAGTTCTTTCCTTTAGTGAAATCACTGAAATCAGGGCAAATTAAATGGTAAATTTCCTTCAGTGAATCACAAAACAGTGAACATCTACAGGAAGAATCCATCTTTGGACCTGATTCTAGTTTGTTTTTTTTCTCAAAAGCAATATTACGTATTAAAAGTGGGTGTTAAAAAGGGAAGGGGGAAGGTTTATCTTCTATCACAAGATATAGAGTAACCCAATAAGAGAAGAAACAGAATGGAAGAAACTTAATTACCTCAGACTGTGGTTTTCGAACTGAGTTGCACTTTTGTACTGATAATATTTAAGAAACTATCATTACCTGAGTTTCCACTGGATGAAGTTATTTTAGTATATGTTTTAGAAGTAATTTCTCAGAATTTTATTTGTGCTAATTCACACACCCTGCATTTGCAGTAGAAAAAATATTCATTTCAACACGCTACTCTACTGCTGTTTAAGAACCTCTTCAGAGTTCCAAATGGTGTTTGTCCACCTTCATGATATATTCTATATTTTTAGATTTTCTGAAATGAAAATAAAATATTCAGGATGCTTTCAACACACATTTCGGTCC
>JAHLJT010004567.1:168871496-168936174 GCA_031308135.1 Acheta domesticus
AAACGTAGATATTTTCCCCTAAAAAAATCTGTTCTTCGAAGACAAATCTTGCAATACCGTCATATAATTTTTCGAAAATATTAAGTTTTTACGTAATGCGTGAAAGGTAGGAAATGTTTAAACAATTTTTTCGTAAAAGAGCTCCAAATTTTTCCTCTAAATTTCCTCCTCGTATGTATCAAAGAACGGTAAGAAAATTTGTACTAGTACCATTTCCGCCGAACTCTATATTTTTGAAAATTGCTAAAAATTTAGCATTGCGAAACTTCAATATTGATGGCAGATTTTTGTATTACATGAAATTTGTTCTAAAACTAGTCGTGCTATAACAGCACATACTATCTCGTATTATGTTATAATCCGCATTATTATACTTACTACATGAACCTGCAAAAGTGTTTCCAACCAGCGAGCATTTTCTCCCACAAAAAGTTTAACACCTTTTAATAAGGCTGAGAGTGACTATTGTTTCAAAGGTGGCGAAGCTATTCCCACTCTATCTCTAACTCGTTGGTCTGGTCTGGCTTTTAGTCCACTCAAATGGTGTACAAAAACGCCCGATTCAGGAAAAAATTCCGGAAGTTTTTTCTCAACGGTTCTATATGTTTTCGAGGGTGCTGAATTCGAATTTGATGTTTGCGACCTCAGAAAAGGTCGACTTCACAGAGAAAATTGCAAAAACCCTAAAAAATTCGCCTCTTTTTACCTTCCCGTACACGTAGGTATACACGGAGTGATATACGTAGTATTGGGAAAGTTAAGTAACGCTGCGCGAAAAAATGGCCAATTTTCACCAGAAAAAATTCGTCGCCGGGCGCAGATAACGAAAAAGGGGAAAAACCAGTTGCTAAATTAAGAAAAAATCCCCTAACATGTGGTGTAGCCATAACCCCTCTTTTGTGGGTCCTTGGTACCGAAAACCAATTAAAAGGAAAACGTTCGTCTTTTCGTCAGTCTGTGAACACTGCTAGCGCCTAAACCATACGTACGATTTCTTCCAAAACGGATATTCCCCGGTCGATCTGGTTTTAGTCGAAGCTTTGAGATTTTGATAAAGATTCTGTAAAATTTGGGGGTACTTTAAATGAAGCCCCCCCCCGACATTTTCAAAATTTTCTCAAAATTGGCTCCAAATTTTTTCTTTAAATTTATTGTACGAATAGAGTAAAATACGTACGTGGCATAGGTTCGATTTTCACGGATAACTCTGAATTTTCGTAAATTTCAAAAGTTAAAATTTTTTTCGGCGTCTTTCTGGAACTACAAAATGGAAGATAGGGGTTTTTCTTTTAAATAAAGTTTGTTGTCCAAAGTGAGTTCTTTCATAAAGGTCATATACATTTTTTGAAAATTGTAGTCGTTTTCGCGCAATATTTGAAATTTTAAAAAATTACAAAAAAACTGATTTTCTCAAAAATGGCTCCAAAATTTCTCTTTAAACGTTTTGAAGGGATAGTGCTAAATTTGCTCTGTGAGATGATATTAACGCCATATTGCTCTATCCTTTGTTTTTTTTTTCAAAAATTACAGAAATGTAATTTTTTGTCTCTCACTTCGTTAATATTTACATTAGTGGCTATTTGTTCATATTATTATATTACATTTGTTATTATCTTGACACGTATCGTGGTCAATACGTCTCACCCATAGAGCTATGAATATATTCATAGCTCCAAGGTCACCACTACCCTACACTCTTTGACATATTATGCAACTTTTTAGTTCAATGCTTGAAATGCTTTTTTTGTCATAATGCATTACGCAATTGCTAAAACTCTTCTGAACATCATTCATTACAGCCGTATAAAGTCTTTAGTCATGTGATCAATAGTTTAAGGATGTTCCCTTACGCCTGGCGCTAAAACTCCGTAATAGCCGCCCATTGCCGGCCTCCGCTTAGCGCCACAGCAGCGCGACTTCCTTACTTTGACACCAACTGATTCACGAGACTCCAATGTAAGTAATAGCATTTTATTGTAAAGAAAAACTGCGTAAGAGAAGATAATTTGTTAAAATACTCCTTTGCAAGAAACTAATGACTAGAGAAAAGGACTGTGTTACCACTTCAAGAGAGAAGAAGCCCCTTAATGCATTATCAGTTTTGTTATTTTGTATGTTTTATGTGTATCATTTATGTCAGAATATTTCTCAAGTACGTAATTAATTCTTCAGTTATCAATAAAGTGGGGTTCCATCTGGAACCACGTTGCTCGAATACGATTTTCATTGATTTACAACCAAAAAGCACATCTGATCCCGATCAAAGTCGTGCTAATTTAATCCAGACTAGCTGGTACCCGGCGCGTTGCTCGCGCAGAAGAAATAATTGAGGAATTATTCCTCTCCCCCTCCTCTTCTGTCTTTTTGCTCCTCTCTCATTTCCCCCACTCTTTTTTCCGTTTATGTCTTTCCCCCCTCTGTGTCTCTTTTCTCCCTATGTTTCTTCTTACCCTGTGTCTTTTCCCCCACTCTCTGGCTCTTTTCCCGCTGTTTTCCCCCTCTCTCTACCTCCCTTTCTATTTTTTCCACTCATTTTTTCCCTTTGTCCTCGTCTCTTTTTCCCTCCCCTCTCATCAACTTGCGCCGCCTGCTTCTCGACCTCGACCCCATCTCGATCAGGTTTTTCGTCCAGTTTCCCTGATCCTTTGAGCAAATGCTGAGATGGTCCCTTGTTTTGCTTCTGGATATAAATGTAACTTCATTATATGTGCACGTCTTCAGAATCTTAGTGGAAAATATAGTTATTGAAATTATTGTTTTCCATATTGTCGCGGCAAAAAGTATTATTCTTTCATGAAGAACATGATGAGGGTTAAGGGCACAAATTTATAGCTAATTTACCTTTGAAAATATATTTTATTATATAGGAGCGAATATTTTGTCAGCAAAACTTGAAAAAACAACTCTTTTATCAGTATTCAAAATTTGACTAGAATATGGTTTAGGATAGAGATCACAGAATTATGAAAACGTGCACAAATTTCACTTCTCCCCATAGCTCGTCACTTACAGTTTTAAACTGTTTTTGACGTAAATAAATAAATAAATAAGACCTCGCCCCACGGCACACGGCAGCGCCCAGCAACAATGAAGCTCACGTGAATTGGGAATTGCATTTAACTGAAGCGCCATCTTGTGCTGTAGCGCTATGTACTGGAGTTACAACTATGCTTATGTTCTTCCCTCAAGTGCAAGCAATAAGTTGACACATTTTTATCGTAATTGGATGCCTGGTACGGCAGCGTATTAAGCACGAACCAACATTGCTTTTTATATATTAGATTAATTTTCTGTTTAATTATTTTTCGTGAAACTTTCCGATATTTTAATAGCTATTCTGCTATTCGGGGCGGAGATGAATCCAACATCTCGGAGATAATTAAAATTGGTCCAGACGTTGAGTTATAAATGATTTAATTAACCCGACTTTGTTTTATTTACTTAGATTCTGCACGTCTTTGAGTAGGAGGGGTAATATAGAGAACAGCGGACCAGCGAAACTATAATAGAATGATCAAAAGATCTCATCCTATAGAATACAGTATGAGAAATGTTTCTTTGAGGCCTTTGGCCTCAAACGTTTAGTTTTTAAGGCCCTCGAACGCTACATTCAGGAGTGATTTAACGATATAGATTCGAACTGTGTAGCGGGCAGCGTTTGTATGAATATCTAGTTTTTTATTCTTCAGTGCCATGCAGTGCTATTTTTTCGATATTTTATTAGTTATTCTGTTATTCGGGACGGAGATGAATCCAACAAAACAGAAATAATTAAAATTGGTTCATTCTTGAGTTATAAATGGTGTAACTAACACAACTTTATTTTATATTTCTGGACTACATGAGGCCTACCCCTATAGAACCCTTTTAGTTGTATTGGGAGTGAGCACATCTAAAAAATCTTCGGCTGCTGCTGGAGATCGGCTAAGCAGGTCAGTGGGTGGACAGTGTGCGCCACTGCTTGCGCATTCGCCTGGCACCCAAACCCAGGCTGTGTGATCCACAGAGAGGTTGGTTCCTTGCAGTACTAATACTGATACAATTTCAATTTTGGTTTTCTTCTATTTAAGTTTGATCTTTCAGTAGTCATTAGTTTGGGACATTCATCACAATGGATATCAGTACAAGACTGATCTTATTACAGGAAAATAGAAAAACAATAGGTCAATGTTCTTACGCATAATTACCAAAGTGTAAATATGATTTCTTGAGTATTGCATTTTCATTGCCCATTTACAATTTGTATTGAGTAAATTGTGACTTGGGTGTAGTGCAATTGGAGAAGGTGAGCCGAAAGAAGAAATGAAAACCTTTTTCATTGTTGCAGGCAGCTTTTCATTAAACAAGGGATATTGAAGATAAATATACGACAATGTGCTTATTTGAATAGTCTTCTCTTGTAACAACTTATTTTCAATGAACAGCTTTTGACAGCTTTTTCATTTTCAAATACTTCGACCCTCAGAAGAAAATTCAAACAATCTAACATAAAATACACGAAAAGTATGTACGTTCAACATGTGCATTCGTCACAATATGTACCTACCTGTTCAGAAGTTTCTTCCGGAGTTCAAGCATTATCATTAAAGTGAGTTGCTAACTAATCCATTGATTTACGAAGAAATTAAAAGGATTTGGCAACAGGAGCGGGTTAGGTGATATGGGTCGGTGGTTCGGTCAAAGAAATATTTTATCTCTAGTCGCAAGAAATAAAATCTAATCGCTGTTGCTCCAAATTCTACGCTATTTTTAATCTATTCGTAATTACTCACCTACGAGCCCATTTATGTTGTTCAGCACACAAAGGGCCCACACACAGTAGTGCAGTTCTATGATAATAGATAATTTAATTTTGGTTGTAATATTTGATCTCGTGATTACATTTTCAAGATGAGAACTTGATTCAAAATATATTTCATTTTTTACTGATACGTTATTGCTTGTTATTGCCTTCGATACCGAGCTCGATATTCCCTGCATAACTTACCTGCATCCAGGAGGAAGGGTTCTTCCGCATCGTATGCGACTTCAGCCAGCGAGTTTCAGGCACCTCGTTTGCGTCACAATATTAGAGGGAATTTGAATGCAGCCAGTTATCAAAAATCATTACCTTGTTACAAGTCAATGAAACACATACATTTAGCATTTTTTTAATATTTCAACTTTTATTTAATTATACCGTCATCGTGTTACTTTCTGTTAAAAATTGTCACTCTATGCCACTTCCAAAGTGTTCCAAAGTTGTTGTTACAGTAAGTACATACATGTTTGTAATATTAGTTTACTAGTTGAATGTGGCGTCACCGACGCTATAAACTGTTTTAAAAGTATATTCATGCGGTGAAAAGTTCTTTCATACTTCATTTCTTTCATGCGTAGCTTTGTTCAAATATGTTCTTAGAATATCTGGCATTGGACTTACCAATGAATCGTAGTGGCTGATAATGTTATTCTCCCGTTCAAAAATTCCCAACACTCAATGGCCTTGTTAATTTTAATTCACTCCAAACGGGATATGAACTAGTAATATTGCAATTTCAAAATTATAATCGCTGTAAAAAAATACAGGTATATGAATGATGCGACAGCACAGCTATATTTTTTACGTTTTGTTTACTAATATGAACATAAATGATAACCTGTAAGCTATTGTTCTGCGTTATACTCTAATGCTAATATAAGATCATTCTCAATTAGTTCGGAAAATTCTGACGCAAAATCTTCTACACCTACATTTGATTTCTCTGAGTTACTTAATACTTCCATATTTTTGTCTCCTATTTTAAGATATAAAGTAAATGGTTGTCACAAATGTTTTATTTCATCACTTAAATAAAATAATAATAATAAAATCATTGTTGGTTTCTGCATTTCTTGTTTATTTGCTTAGTGGTGGTAAATGAATCAAATGCTCCGCAATATACATGTGCCCACCTGCATCATTTGATGCACGGTCGTCACTGTTTACTGTTCCCTGAGTCCTCCACCCCACCCCTCCCTTAAGGGTCTCGCAATGGGAGGCAGCACGTGGTTGAATTCAAAGCAACCATTTTTGGTCACATTCACTGTAAACTGTATTGTAAATAGGCAGGTCTACATTTAATCTGGCAGCGGATGAGTTGGGTCTGTGAGACCCACGACGTAACAAAAACTTCGGCTACGTACAGATAATACCAGAAGCCTGTTCGTCGCCTTACCTTTCTTTTATTTGCAAATGAGACGTTCAGTGTGATAGGTATTGCCGTATAGGTTGTATACGTGATTATATGAGTAATTTGTTTCCTGCTTGGTATCTCGGACCCAACTCATCCGATCTTGTAACTGTAATCGAGTAGGCACGTATTAAGTCCGTATTATTAGAATTATTTATTATTGCGATGTAGATAATTATGTATTTTCGTGCATTATTACGTATAACTTGAGTCAAATTGAACTGTAATGTCAGAAATTAGTCATAGTTTCTAGTGGAATGTAGAGGATGGGCATTAGGGAGGCCACATTGTTCTCCTTAAATTTACCAAATATTTTTTGATAAGGAAAACAATTATGACAAAAATGTTTTCTTTTATATCAAACTAACTTAATAAAGTCCTCTAACAATGATATGAACGAAATATTTGCTATGTAATTCTTGTTTTCTAATCGGGTCTCTCAGACCCAGCCCATCCGTTCCTGCTCCATTTTTGCACCCATCCATCGTCGGGTTAAACATATCGGCTGTTATATGATTTAATCACTATGAAAGGACATTAATTAAAAAAAACTCTGAAAGAAGAACTTGGTGATAAAAGAAAGATTTTTCACTACTTATAATTTTGCACAAGAAACCGACATGCGCACGCACCTAGTAGGAACAAACCATCTGGTGACTAAGAATAGTATGCTCTGCTCTGCTAGTTACGAACGTGCCTGCTATGCTGCACCACTTAACTAGGCCGCACACCCAGGAGGGGTCTCATGTGAGGAAACGATCTCATAATCGTAGACCTGACCTTACATTATTCGATAATATAATTATAATACTTACCATCAAAGGTTCAATTCTTTTTTGGGGGGTGGTGCAAATGACACTTGATGGGATGGGCACTTAAAGGAGCAGGAAGTCTCTTTTTTGTGAGTGGTCACTGAAAGGCTCACTCAAATGCTGCTCATAAATAATATTTGTTCGTTAACACTCATTTTAAGGGTCCACCGTGAATGCGGCCCTAAACATAGTTTCAAATCATCGAAAACATTTCTTCCCTTCTTTATTTAAAGGTTCAGCAAGCTTTGTCCTAAAATTTAAAACTTGTAATTACTAGACATCGGATGTTTAGGGAAATGCCTATTTTTTTTTCTAGCAAACTTATTTAAAGGCTAATATATGTGCACGAATCATGACAAATGATGACATATGACGAACTTTTATAACTAGCAGGAAGGACTGAAATATTGAGGTGGTCTTCATAGTATTGAAGCGTGAAACCGAAAAGTTAATTGAATGGATCGAGGAATGTCTCATCTTGTAGATTATGGTGTGAAAAAAGTTTCTTTGAAGTCTTTGGCCTCAAAATTTTACTTTTTAAGGCTCTAAATTGCTTTGTTTATGAGTTATTTCCCGATATAGATTGACATGTGATGCGGGCTGCATTTTACATCAATATTTCGATGCGTTTTTTAAAGAAATCATCCATATTTTTTAAGTCAAAGTGAAATTCGTCAAGTCTCCGTGAAATTCTATTTCTTTAGAATCCTCATTTATAAAGATTGGTTGCGTGTGAGAGTCGGAACGCAAAGATATACTACTGAAATAATACAGGAGACGATGCTTATTTGAGCATAAATGTCTTTTCTTTAGAATTATTGTACATTTTTGCCTTTTATGTGTACTATTTTTATATACTACGCTAAGATATCAGAAAATCGGCCATGGTCCAACCTGACCATTCATTACGAAACCTTCAATTTACGTATTTGTATTTTGAAATATGAGAGAATTCCTGAAAGTATACCAACATATTTTTCTCCCTATTTCATAAATACTAGCCATGTTCTGAAAAAATTGTTGATTTACGATGCACCGAGGGCACCTTTTGAGTGGAAATAAATGTAAATTCCCAGAAGGTTTCAGTGTTGCTAATGTTGGACTTCTAAAATATATGCTAAACACATCAGTAGATGATCAGAAATCCAAACTGATTTTGTCTCCCAATCGTTGCAGATTTGAAATTACGATCCTTGAAAAGTTACTGGTAATATATTGAAATGGAAACTATTAAGAATAAAATGTAGAAGAGTTGTAAATATGTATGTAGTGTTACAAATAATTTTTAATTTTATTGTGAATGTAATTTATGACTACCTTTTTTCTCCTTATTCTTGACATTTTCAGTGCCTTTTTAGGCGCCTAAAAGGCGACTTTTTAGTGCCTAAACATCCGATGTCTAGTAATTACTTTAATGAGTACGCTTTAAAATTTAATATATACTGTACTACACCACTCTTCAAATTATCAAATTTATACCAAATTAATAACAATATATTTTCAATTTTATTGTCACACCTTCACAAATACATTAATAATTCTTACATTCAATTACAATACATATTAATAGAAAAATATTAAAACATAATACAAAGACGTTATTTTTATTGTTAGACATTCGATCTTTTTGTACCACAAAACCATTTCTGGAATACAATTTGTGACGTATCCCTTTATCGTATCGAGTTGACTCCGACAGCGCGAGATCGGTGAACGAAAGCGAAAAACGAGTGGCGGAAGTGAGGTCATTCTGTTAACATAATTCTAATAGCGGGAAGGACATCTCTCTAAATTTATTTAGTTTGACAGAAATTTGTTTTAATGGGGAAATAGCAGTTAAGGTTTTGCAAGAACACGATATAGTGCACAAAGAAAAAATGCATAAGATATTATTCGTTGAAAACGTTTTACGTTAACGAGTTCAATGATGTTTTACGCTTATCGCGGAGGCTGATGGCCTCGTCACCACGGCACAGAATAGTTACTATAGTATCTATTCTGTGACCACGGTGTAAGATATGTGTTCACTACCGGTCTAAAACTGAAGCTCATGTGAGGCTAGTTCTCACAGTTCTCGCATATGAGATCTTTGGGTTTCATTTGCGCAAGGTCGTGATTGGTCGTGATCCATTCGACAGCACTGTGGCCAGCAGATTTCTAATTTCAAGTCAGTGATTTGTCGTTTCGCGGTGGAATCGGTAAAGTCAAGAGTGAACAGTTACGAAAATGGATAGAAAATGTTTTGTAAAACGGTGTAATAGCCACAGTTTAAGATGCCATCTTAAGATGCATATTTTACACCGTGGCCCAAACCGATCGTGCGGACAAGCGAGGAACTAGCCTCAAACTGGCTTCAGAAAATTTACTCCAAAGGCGGCTAGTAATAACACCTATGTATCTTACCCCGTGCTCGTCACCCAACGTGGACATGCGTAGCGAAGAGCCACTGCCCTTTAAAAAGTGAAGGTTGTGAATACGACGCCATTCCGCACGCAAGGGTGTCGTCGGTCGCCAGGATCTCGCGGAAGGGAGTTGATTCCTTCACGGTCGGTGCGATAAGGGTTAAGAGTAAATTTTTATTGAAACAAGACATTTCTACCCATTAAGGAATACATTTTTTATTAAAATAAGACATTTACATCTATATTCCTTAAAAACTATTAATCCAAACATGTAAACATAACATCAGTTGCTGACCTGGGCTGTGATCAGTTGTTGGTTCAGAAGCCTAGATCACACAATCAGTTGCTTGGACAAAATGTGTGACGGGTCTCAATACAATTGCATTAACTGCTTTTAAGTTTTGAGGACATAATTATTTAATTTATTTATGAACAAGAAAACAATTTTACTTTGCCCAAAGCAACAACAGAGAAAATTAGATTTAATAGTGACATAGTTATCACATACAACATTGTTACTGACAGGGCATATTACATACCACACAATTGTTGTTTCTCAGAAAATAAAACTGCGCACGTGACATTTTAAAACACACAAGCTTCTTAAAGCTGCTTCTTCTCTTTTTAAAGTTTATATCATTTCACACACGTTGGTCCTCAACTATATTACACACTTAACGCCGAATGTTCACAGAACTTGTCCATCATTAACATTTTTCTCTCACTTCATTTTAAAACGAAAACCTGCATACACGTTTGTTCCTCGTAAGTTGAATTATTGTTAATGATTACGCTAATTAATATCTGAAGTGGGAAAGCTGAGATTTGACTTTCAGGCTTTTTGTTAAATATTTTCCTACATTCCTTTTGATCATTAATAGTTCTGGGGGGTATGTAAAGACAGGGCATGTAATAATAGACTATATAGTATAAAAATATTTACCCTTTCCTAGTCAGTACAACCTGTCATACACTGTAATTTATAAAATATGCAGTGTTCTCACATTAGGGGGTTTCACCCACTATGCAATACATGTAGGAAATTATAGTTAAAATAAATAATGAATTAGTAAATATCACTGGTAAAGCCAATTCATTACAGGCAATGAAGCTTAAAACATTACACTATAAAAGTGAATCAAAATCTACCAACTGAAACAGGAAATATGAATTAGAGAAAATTCAGCCCATCTCGTAAAGGATTTGTTCTAGCTGGCATATTAACTAGAGAACGTAGGTTTCTGCGGTCAGCTCGCAAACATTCAGGCACCGCTACGTGGTTCAACAGTTTAAATGTCCAACTTACCAAACTACAGGTCTTAGATCTTTGAAAATCCATAGTCACGTTGCCAAATGAAAGCCATTTATAAGTAATGATGGTTCTGATGGAAGAATTCGGGTGTGGAGGAGATTAAATGATGCGCTTAAAGAAGAAATGAAAACATGCAAGCAATCGTGAAGCAAGGAGGAGGAAATGTAATGGTGTGGGGTTGCATGTCAGCCAGTGATATAGGTGAACTTGTCTTTATAGAGCAAACGATGAATACGTTGAATAACCTTGACATTCTTAAACAATACTTACAGCAAAATGCCGAAAATCTTGATATTCTTGATAGATTTTATTTTTATCAAGGCAATGATCCCAAGCACAAGTCGCAGGTTATTCAACTTTGGCTACTGTTCAAGGGTTCAAAGTTTCTTCATCCACTCCTCAATCAATTGACTTCAATGTTATAGAATATCTTTGGGAAAAATTAGAAAAGGAGATAAGAAAATATCCAATTCATTCCAGACAAGAATTAAAACAAATAATGCAACAAATATGCAGAATGCTTTCTCCTTCATGAACCCAAAAACGTGTACAAAATACACTAAATGAGGCACTGAGAGCAAGAGTGGACTAACCCACATTTGTTGCAGTTTTAAGTTAACTGCATGAAATGATGCCTAAGAGAAGTATAAATACCCAACAAATCCAAATATTCAAATTCTGTATGGTAAACGGGGACGAGGGCTCAATTACTACATTTTGCGCTGAGCCTTTTCCACGTTTTCACGGAGCAAGAGTGGACTATGATTCATTAGTCCACTTCTGCACTGACAGTGGTTCCCTGAACCACCGCCAGTGTTCGCTACGCGCAGTCTGCCCAGCGCGATGCGGCGATGTTGCTTTGTGAAACAACCTGCTATCGCAGTATGCGAGTCACGACACATTGATTCACATCGTGAGATCGCATAGTGCAGGCGTAGTGTGTTGGTTAGTAGATAGTTGTTGAAGTTACAATGTCGGATCAAAAAAAGACAACACAAAACTATAGAGTAACAATTAGAAGCTATGTTATTATTGTTTGTGTGTGCTATCGTATTGTGCAGCGGTTATACACAAACACTTACTCTACTTTCAGAGGCGTAGCAAGGGGGGGGGGGCAGAGGGGGACATTTGTCCCCGGGCGCAAGTTCTGGGAGGGCGCAAAATTTCGGAATGTAAAAGATAAAATTCATTCAATTTGTGTAAATTTTAAAAATTGTTGGGTCTAAAAATAATCATTAAACACTAAACAGGATTAATATATCGTTTAAATTTGGCGCCTTGTAAAAGTTAAAATAGAGTTTTTTTGTCTGAATATTTGCATGTACAGTCATCCACATTAATGCCTGGTTTTACGTGTTATGAAAAGTAAAACTTAAGACATTTACGCATTGGCGCAGTTACGAGTTGACCTGTCTTAAGATTTAATTTGCCGTAGCACGTAAAACTAAACATTTCGCGTGGAGTCGGTAATATAGAATGTACGTTACCAACAGTTCCTAATGTGTAACTGTCAATGTATTTCATTTTGTTGCCGCGAAAGTCGTCTGGTTAAGTTATCATTTATTCTGTGTATTTATAAATATGAGCACAAAAAAAACTCAGTGGCGCTCAGAACCGAAAAAAAAGGAAACTTTCGGAACTGAAAATGAAAAATCCAGCAAGGCGATGGAAAACTTTTTAAAAATAATGAAAAAATCCGATACTGCTTCGACTGACCATGAAGAAAATTTTTCGTCAAACGTTGAAGTATGTTCAAAATGCGAAAAAGGAGGTCCATCATTGGAGCTCGAAGATGACGGTTGTAGTGAATCTAATCGAGACAGTCAAGGTACATATTTATTCATAGTAAATAGTTTGTCATCCAAAGTAATAGACCAAGTTCATTGGTTTATTATGGTCGAAACAAATTGTAAAATACATCATTTACATGATACCTTGTAGCGTTGAGTTTAAAATATATTTTGAACAATACTAATGCGTGATGTATTTTCAGAGTTTGAAATTTATTATGAAATTATAAGTATTTAATTTAATATGTATAAAATAAAATATTTAATTAAACATGATTACTGATATTTGATAATTATTGATGCATAAAATACATCTAAGAAGATAAGTTTTTTTAATTCTGATATACAATTTTGGCATATAAAAGTACTCTATTAGTTAACTAAAATTTGTATTTATCCGAAAACTTGTTTGATATGTCAATTTGATTAACTATATCACCAAAATTGATTTCAATGAAAAGCATGAAATAAAAATTAATTTATTAAAGATTATCTTTTTGCTGTTTAATGATATTAATGTGAGAAAATGTTGATTTACATACATATGTTGAAGCAAACATTGAATGCAATTTAATACCAAAATCAAATAAATTGGGATAATCTTTTTGTAATAAATTTGTTATATATCTAATTCTCGAAAATATTTTTAAAACATATCTGCTTTTAATTTACGTAATTATAAATAGGATTTACTACAATCCAATCAAAATTCATTGGATCTTCGAATAATGTAATATTATTGAATACTTTGTCAGAATCATTCAATCATTGAATGGTTTGGAATTCTAATTCAACTGTTTTCGAAATTTTTATATGTACATATATAAGTCAGTAATATTTTGGTGTTTTTCTTGAAGTCTTAAATTTAACGTATTCAAATGGCCGGTCAGATCAGAACAGAACGTTTATCTGCTCAAACATTTAACTGCACTTATTCACTGAACATACTGAAATAACGGTTGATTTATCAAATCATACAGAATAGTATTTACAGTTCTTAATAAATTTTGTTAACTTATCTTCTAAATAGTTGTTTATAGTTCACTATATGACAAACAATTGATCGCCCAAATAATGTTATTTTATTAAATTTATTTGCTTCGTCTGGATAATTCATGACTTTTAACATGTTATTAAAACAATTTTTCAAAAATTCTTAACCGAGGCAGAAATATTAATTTTAAAAAGTTCTTGTTCAGACCCGAAGTTCATTACAATGGGCAAATTCCAATGTAATGTCCATTGTAAAAAAATCAGGTCTGAAATGGTTAAGTGAAATGATTTAAAAACAGTAATAATAACAAAAATAAACTGTTAGAGCTATTTTTTACAAGATTAAGTAACAACGTTTACATTTTAAATTTTTTAAATAAAATACCCGTTCCAAGATAGTATCTTATTGCTGTATTTTCAATATGACTTCGACCATAATAGACCAATCAAAATGAAGGGCACCAGCGAACTGCAATGTGGAAGGGAAGCGTCTCGGGGACGCGTGCCCACCTGTGCTTTCAATTATAATTCTTTTTTGTTTAAAATCATTGATTAAAAGACAAAACAATTTTTTTAATCAGTTGATTTATATCATAAATCTGATTAGAAATATTTTTATACTTCAAAATAATGTACAATTAAATGTTTTTCTTTACTTGGGATATTTTCAGAGGAAACGATAAACACTGCTAACACAGAAGAACATGACCGCATTTTTGAGGTACCGGAGGATTCTACTGTCTGTAGCAATGAAATTATATTACACAGCAAGATTGACAAGATTTGGAAACATAATGATATTGCATACTTGGAGTTTGACGAGATATCGAAGTTGCCGAAAATTACACACGATCTTCAAGAAAAATTGTTGATGTACGGTACTTCCAATCTTCAAAACAAGAATGGCCCCTTTGCATCATCGAATGGACGGGCTATGACATCGTCGTGGTTTTCGAAGCGACTTGCACAGGGTTTTGGCGAAGAAATCAACAGATCTTGGCTGTTGTATTCTCCATCGAAAGAAGCAGCATACTGTTTTTGTTGTCTACTTTTCAGTTCATCAAACGTGCAAAATCGATCGAACTTAGCAACAGCCCAAGGATTCAACCATTGGAAAAAACCAGAAAAATTACGAATGCACGAAAATAGTCCTTCTCACCGCCAATGCTTTACCGCTTGGAAAGAAGCTGAGCTGAGATTGACGAAGAAGGAACGTGTAGATTCTGCGTTGGAGAAGGCCATACAGTCGGAAAAAGAGCGCTGGCGTGAAGTTTTGCAGAGAATTCTCTCTTGCATTCAATTTCTTGTCAAATAGAATTTACCTCTCCGTGGACACCATGAAAAACTAGATTCTTCAGACTTTTTGAACAAAGGCAATTTTTTGGAACTGCTGAAACTTCTTTCGCAATATGATCCCGTACTGAAGAACCATTTGAAGTATGCGGAAGAAAATCCACGATCAACATCGTATTTATCACCACAAATTCAAAATGAGTTCATTAGTCTGTTGGCCTCTTCTGTACGCAATCAGTTGATCAGTGATATTTTGCGTAATAAATATTACGGGATCTTGTTCGACTCGACCCCGGACATAGCACACAGAGAGCAGTTTTCCGAGGTCGTCAGATACGTAGATATTGATTTTGATAAAAAGACTGTTCAAATCAAGGAATCATTTTTGGGTTTTATCGAACTTCATTCCAAAGATGCAGTTTCACTCGAAAAAGTCATTTTACAGCGATTGGAGGAAGACAACATACCGTTGTCTGATTGCAGATCTCAATGTTACGATAACGCAGCAGTGATGTCCGGTGCTATATCTGGAGTTCAACAAAGAATATGCAATAAAAATAGTCGCGCATTGTTTTTGAATTGCGACAATCACTCGCTGAATCTGGCAGGACTTCACGCAGCTAATCAAGAGGCAGTTGTCGTTACTTTCTTCGGCACCATAGAAGCTCTTTATGTGTTCTTTTCGCAGTCTACTATACGGTGGGACTTGTTGAAAAGTACAGTGAAGAAAACGCTGAAACGAGAGTCTCAAACCAGATGGAGTGCCAGATATGATGCTGTTAGTGTCGTCTTTGAGCATCTAGATAATATATTGGACCTGCTTGAAAAAATGAGAGAGAAAACAGACTTGTCTGTGGAAACTAGATGCGAAGCTGAAACTATTGTACATCGAATGCTGTCCTTCGACTTTCTAAGCCTCCTGTACTTTGGAACCAAATTTTGCGGAGAATTGAACGTGTTCAAAAACGACTGCAAGATACATCAATAAATTTTGCAGATGCTGCGAAGGATATAAACTCACTCCAGAGCGAATTAAAAGAGATAAGACATGAATTGTGCATTAAAGCGATTGCAGACGCGAAAATAAAATGTGACCAATGGGGAATCAACGTCGAACGAAGAAGAAGAAGACGTCGTCGAATGCCTGGAGAGTTAGCTGAAGACGCAGGTCTTTCAGCAGAGGAGGAACAACGTCGTGTTTTGGCTAGCATCGTGGACCGACTCCAATGTGAATTCGACAACCGGTTTCAGCGTCTTAGAGATCTGCACGAGAAGTTTGGCTTTCTTTAGATGTTTCATCATTGATAAATAACTACGATTTAGATTATTTGGAAAAACAGTGTAATATTTTCGAAGAATTTTATGCGACGGATGTTGAGAGTACTGGCTTGTACAATGACATTGTTGATTGCAGAATGTTATTACGTTCGCGGGATAATGTGATCAACACCCCCATCGAATTGCTCCGTATTGTGATTCAGTACGGTAAAGATGTCTTTCCAAACTTGAGAATTGCTTTACAGATTCTGCTAGTTTCGGTATCGATAGCAAGTTGTGAAAGATCATTCCAGCAAATTAAAGCTAATTTTAACATATTTGCGAGCATTAATGGAACAACAGCGATTGTCTAATTTAGCTCTTTTGAGCATAGAGAAAGAGACCCTTGAAAAGATTAATGCATCACATATTATAAACAAGTCTTGCATCCATTAAATCGCGTAAAATACATATCTAGATCTGTTTTTCAAATATTGTACGTATTTATTAATAAAAACAAATATAATTATTTGAATTAAATTCTTATTTTCTATCCTCCCGCGTAGAAAAGAGGATCTGGCATGAGTATGGCAGTATGCGGCAGTATGGCATAATTGTGAACCATACTGTTACCATACGTCTGCCATACTAGTGTCATATTTTTATCATTCTGTTGCCAGACTAAAGTATGGCATCAATGCAATATGGCACAAGTATGGCAACCGTATGGCTCGCGATTATGAGTCAGCCTTTCGCCATTCTTATGCCAGATTCTCTTTTCCATGCGGGCTCTTAACAATGCAACTTTTTCCTATTTATGTGTGTGTGGGGGGGCGAAATTTCGATAACTGCCCCCGGGCGCTCACTATCCTCGCTACGCCTCTGTCTACTTTTGACATTGAACTTGACAGATACGTTTCAATCGGAGGAGGAAGGTGATCATCACGAACCCTGATTCAGAGCGGCTCGATATTAACGAAGGTTTGGATATGTCCTCAATACCAGGATCATCATCATCATCATCATCATCATCATCATCCCCTGATTAGGTGAATATTATGAAAGGCAAAAAGCGTTTGAGGAATGAGAAAGATTGGAAATGGAATGTAAGAAAACAGACGAGCCAAAGGGGAAGAATATGTAAATGGTAAGGGCAAGATTACATCTGAAAAAGAATGCAGAATGAGACCATGTTCTTGTACGAAGGAATGCCACCTAAAGATAAGTGCAGATATAAGTGCATATATGTAAAATATTTAATGATTTTTATGGATTGGCAAATTTCGATTTGCAATCTGCCTTTTTATTTAACAGTATCCGTGTTTGTAAAACATCAAGAACGTATATCACGTTCCATTCTCGACGGGAAAATACCAGGCAATAGGTTTTGCTTGATATTCATGGTAATGATGTGCAACAATTTTCTTTTCAGAATACACTGGCAGTATCTGCAGGAGGAATAGACAGAATCTTGAAGCAGAAAGGTGTTAGTGCAACTGCTCCACTTGACCAAAGAGGACGATGTGAATTTGCCAACAAAACACCGTCATATAAAATAGCTGAAGTGAAGTGTTTGTTGACAAATTTCCAGCTTATGAAAGTCACTATGCCATACACAAATCGAGTAGCAAGTATTTGGCACCTGATTTAAGTATCAGTATTATGTATTCATTATATTACAAAGAAACAGTGAACCCAGTATATTATCTGAAATAAGTTTGAATCCAAAGGTAACTGGAAATAATTTTGTGGAAGAGATTGTACACCTAATGCAACAGTGCCTCTCTGCTGCAAATCACGTTATGTGTAATGCAAAAGTGGAGTAACCCACATAAAAATCTGGAATTTTAAAGTTAAAGCTGTCATTTGGTTGTATTATCCTTTAAGAGACCTGAAATACAGTTAGGAGCTCAAATTTGTAATATACAATGAACAGGTAAAGAACAGCATATGTTTGCTAAATCCAATATCTTTACTACCTTGATTATCTCTGAGGGAGGTTGGGGTAAGTCCACTCTTGCTCTAAGTGCCTCAGATACACTGAAGGAAGTGCTGCAGCAAAAGGGGACGGTTGTACAAGATTTTGAACTCTCCTAATGTGTTATTTTTTACGTTTTTTCTGTTTGAACATTATTTACTGGACACATTCGTTTATATTTCCATTCAAGCGCCCGAATAATTTTGCAAGGTAACTATTCAGCATAAAAATGTCAAAATTCAAAATATCAGTTGATTATTATGATTTTTAAAGAAACATTTGTAAAAAGTTTATATCTGCTTATGAAAGTGATCGTATAATATATTTTATTGCCTTTATTTTC
This sequence comes from Acheta domesticus, assembly GCA_031308135.1. Taxonomy (NCBI): domain Eukaryota; kingdom Metazoa; phylum Arthropoda; class Insecta; order Orthoptera; family Gryllidae; genus Acheta; species Acheta domesticus. The sequence goes on from JAHLJT010004567.1 coordinate 168,889,889, forward strand.
TACTTACAATACTCCTAATCTATAATTATTCTGCTAAGTTTGTCGTGTCCGAATAGTTTTGTGAGTCACTGTATGTAACATCAAACTGCCTCAAAACACCCATAATGCTATGTTCACGAAGAGCTGTGAAGTCGGAGCGGGCGAATTCGTAGCCAAATTACACAAAAAATACTCATCTTTTCAAAAAATTCAACCTGACTTTATTCGAAGAGCTGTTTTTTTACGAACACATTTCATTAAGAAAAAAAAATTGCATCTTCGGAATTGTAGTTGTAGGAAGACGTCGAAAAAGTTTAAATTTTAAAAATTCTCGTAAAATCAGGCACTTCATCGAACACGAGACCTACACCATTCTCTTAAACGTCATTTAAGCTATCTAGATTTAAATTTGATCCAAAAATTTCATGCCGTTTTTAACAAAAAATGGTTTAAATAAAAATTCTTATGTTTGATCCCGAAAATAAGCTAACAATACTATTGTTATTGAAAAATTACACATAACATACTGCAGATCAATTCGTCTCCTTTTCACAAAGGAAACATCTGAATTTTTGAAAGATCAAATGGCAAAACTAGTAACAACTGCTATAGTGTCTCACAGACACATCCGGGTTGTTTAATCAGAGTTTTGAAAATTGTCAAATTATCAAAGAATGATACGATTCTAGAAAATGTTGTTAAGATAATTTTGAAGAACAAACTACGAGGGAAGAATAGACAAGCTGATTTTTTAATAAAATAAATATTTTTGACCCTGTCAGCATCTGAATTTCAAAACGTATCTAATAGGCACATCTGGGTTGTTAAGGGTTAAAGGTGCCTTTCCTATGTGTGCGGGATGTGTTAATTCACGCATAAATCAGTGCAGTGTTAGTAATGTTCACAGTCAGTTGGTGCAATGAAGCCGCACTCGCCTGAATCGTGAACATATAAGTGCCTATAGTATACTGTTGTAAACATTTTTGTGTAAACATGACATCAAGTTCCTCGGGTAAGTTATTCACTAACTTTTAAGTGAATTTAATGTTTCATAAGCACATAATTTATTTTCTTAAATGATAGAGGAAAAATGAACGTTTATAACTTTTATGCGGAATTCATTTGAGTAGAACAAAATTGTTACACCTTGTAATATTACAGATCTTTTACATAATATTAAATATTTATTTACCTTTAGTTGAAACTGATTTTAATGTGCGGAGACCTGCGGAGGCTGCATTATTTAATTTTCTTTCTCGGTAGGTGCACCGCTGGGAGGGACGCGATTTCAATTGTATTAAATTCTTTTTCGTGAAAGCCTTGTTTCCCGAGCAAATACAACATATGTGAGGAAGGTTATTGTAGATTTCGTTTCATCAAGAATACCAAATTTTCCAGAAGAGGTTATTACCAATAAAATCAATTACTTTACCATTAACATTGTACGTCGTTGGAACGCAAGCTGAAGACATACGGAATATTTTTGAAGCAAAATAACGATTTGTTAAGAGAAGAAATGACTTCTTCCACAACATAAGTGCCTTAAAATCCTATAAGTCATAAAACAAAACGAGAATTTCACACATTAAGAGCTAGGGCAAAGAAGGCGCAAAAAAACTTAGTCGAGCCCCACAAGAACTAGCGTCTGGAACACAAATGTTTTTTACAAAACAAGGCAAACAAATGCGGTTGAAATTATAAAAAATACTACGATTTCAAGTCCTCGTTCTTTGAGAACGCGCTTGGACTTGTCAAAAAAATCAGCGTTACACTCCAGAGGAAGCCCTGGCATTAATTATAGATGCAAAGTTGAGCAAATCACAATATATTCGATTTAAAAAAAGACGAGAAAGAGAGAAATTGTAGCATATACCCGGCCTACAACAATGTATTGAAAGTAAAACAGCAGTGCTACCCCAAAGATATAGTTATTTAGGAGACAAAAGCTTAGTACAGAATTCGCGCAATACTCGCAAAAATAGTAGACAACGAAATATGGAAGATCTCCACGCGCTCTTGGTATCTTCCACTTATTTCTAGTATAAGAAATTTACCTAAAAGAAGAATGAATAAAGAAGAATTGTCACAGAAAGTCATCAAGAAAAAGAAAAAGTCATAAAGAAATGAAGAATTGCCACAAAGAAAGTCATCAATATATTGAAACTGCCTTCACATCCCCCAGAATTGCCACGAGTTCACTAGGAATCAGAAGAGTCATCCCTGGGCCAAAATGAGGATATTGAAGATTCTTCAGAGAGTGACTTTGAAGTGTAAGCCATGTGGATAAATGTTTATCTATTTTCTTTTGTAATATATTTTTCTACATTATATGAAACTTTAAACATCAAACATTTTATTACACTGATTTAAATAGTACCAAATGTCTACTCTTTATTTGGTCGTAATAATAGTGTTAAAACGAATACAGGACCTTGTATACATTACGCAACAGTAGATATGAGTGCTAAAATATTCAAAAGCATATACATTTAACGATGTTATTTAGTGGATTTCAATTCCAAAAGATCAATGTCGCCGTAAATATTGAAATTGGACACAGCGCGCCGGTCCGAAAAATCAGTTTTATAGTGTATGGCCGGCAGTTCGAAGTTACCGCGCTGACAGCGCGGCCACGAGCGCCGGCGGCGTGTTCCCGCCGCCGGCAACGCACGGTATAGAGCACTGGCATCGCGCGCGCCGTGCTTAGCTAAGCGCGCCAAGGGGAAGCGGAGTTCCGAAGGCGCACTCAGAAACATGCAGCGCGCGCTGCCTGGAACTTAAAAGGGCGCCGGCGGATAACTCACATCAGTCATTCGCTACCTGACCTTCTCTGAGTTACAGTCCTCCGAGTAACTTCAGAACTACTTCATTGCGTTTCAGTATTTACTGCGTTAAACGTTTATATGTAAATGATAGACTATTCGTGCGCTGATGCGCTACCAACTCCACCGCGGGAGCGATCAGCCACGCGCGGGAGAAGAGGAGAAGAGGAGCAGCCCAGCTGACCACGCGATCGGCCTCTCCCAGACACCGCGCGAAGTCTTCCGCCGAGCGCTACAGGAGAGCAACCGGCGTTTCCGGGAGGAGGCGCGGCTTCTGCCGCTGCCGGAAGCTTCCGACATGAGCGACTCGGACGACACGATGACTGACGGGACCACCACCACGAAGAACATGGAGATGGGGGAAGACGACGACATTGGATCTAACGGCGAGCGACGCATCAGGTATCCAGGCCTCCAACGCTGAAGCCAGCACCAGTGTCAACCAGTTCGGCAGGCGACCCCACGGCTCCCCCGAATCCTCCCCAAGGACCCCTAAAAAGATCCTCCTGGGCGACGGGTTCACCCTGGTCACTAAAGGGGCCAAACCCCAGCCAGCGAACCCTCCCGCACCATCGGAAACATCGAACCAATTCGGACCCCTTACTCCTACTGGAACTGACATCGACGCAACCGAGATCGGGAACCCAAACCCACCACCACCTCAACCAGCGCCACAGACTATACAACCGACTAACACGTCTAAGGGTAGAATATGACCCTTCAAAATAGACTTGAAATCCATTTTCGACCCTACAGAACTGACAAAAGACCTAATGAAGGCAGCAGCTAACCAAATGACCGCAAAATGCACCCGGACGGACCTCTTAGTACAACCACTGACATTGACAGCCTACTCAAAAATTAAGGACAGACTTCACCAGATTACAAGACACCCGAGACTAAAAGGACTGCACTTTACCACTGTTTCTTACCATTTTAACAGGGCAACATAGAAACCTCACATAAAATTTGTTATAAGAGGACTTCCCCCCAGATACGACCAGGACAGGATCAAGGAGACAATGACGGGACTGACAATTACCTGCCACCACGTCGACAGAGATGATGAGACGCGACAACAACGGCACCTTGATTCCACTGGGACTTTACACAGTCGAAACGAACAGACGTGAAATGACTGACGTAAAGACAAAACTGAGGACCATTGGACTTTACAGAATTCACATTGAAGACTACCGACTAACAGACAGAATCCCCCAATGTAAGAACTGCCAGATGTTGTACCATACTAAGACTTACTGCAGAAGCCCACCGACCTGTGCCCTCTGTGCCTTATCCCACCCCACAGAAGAATGCCCCTCCCACACCTCTTCCGACAGATCCTTTGTCCCCATCCTGCGCCAATTGGAAAGACCCGCAAAACCCCCATCCTGCCTACGACCAATCCTGCCCCGTTATAATCAGAGCCCGCGCCCTCAGACACGAACAGATCTCTAAAATTCAAACCTCATCAGCCTAACCACCCCACCACCTACCCTGTCAACCCAAAACTTCCCTCCCCTCCAACAGCGACACCTTTCCTATGCAAATGTCACCAACCCCGCCCAACAAAACCCAACCCAACCACCCCCACAAACTGCTTCACCCACCAGTAACATCCAGGACATCATTTCCCTCCTCACAGACCCTTCAATCAAGAAAATCATTCAACCTACCCACCCTTCTCCAAATCCTTACAGGTCCCCACGATACCATTACAAAATTAATAACAGCTGCAATTAATCTGGTTGAAAACCTAAATTAAAAATGGCTCCCCCTCCTCGAATCCTATCCCTTTCCTCATGGAACGTGAGGCGGCTTAACCCAAAAGAAACCCACCCTTACCCAATTCCTGAACGACTCCTCCATCGGTGTCCTGCTACTACAAGAGACATGGTTGACCCCAGACAGACAATTTAACATACCAAACTATATCACCAACCGTTCAGACAGATCCTTTGCCCCACGAGGCGGCACGGCAATCCTCACCAAACGATCCATCCCCCACACCCCGTACCAACTTCCCCCAACCACAGCGCTGGAGTGCACTGCCATCATCATCGGATTCACCTCTTCACCAATCATCATCATCTCATGTTACAAAAGACCCAACATGCCTCTACCGGACTCCGACTTAAACATCATTAAAAATTTACGAGAAATTCTCGAGAAAATTTCGAAGTGCTAGGTACTAGATAAAAAGTCAACATGGTGTCTTCTATTGGCACACCTGGTCTCTACGACCTATCCAATTAAAAATGTTATATTATGGTGCAATCCGATTAGTTAAGTTATATTTCGACTTATGCCAGAATTGTACATCGGTTTTAAGAATGTTGGGTGTAGGTGAGTTATACTGAACTTTTTCTTTGGCTCATAGCTTTCGTACTTGCCACACTATATCAAATATGTTTAAATACTGCAATTTAAAAGATATTAAATTCTAATCATTTGATATTCTATTCAAGATGAAATTTTGTATACAATTTATGTTTTAAATAATATGACCTATGAATGAGTAATCATAACGATTTAATTAAATTGTTGATTATGACGAGATTTAGTAATAATTAGAATCGTATGCTTGTATAATACATGTCTAATATATCTTCTTGATTCTTTTATTTTAGTGTTCTGTATGTCACTCACCTGATGAAGGACAACAATATGTCCGAAACGCGTTGTGATACAACCTCAATGTGATGTAACTATTTCTACTGAATGTAATGTAATAAATATTTTTAATGAAAATGTTTAGTGTCTATAAATTATAAAACCGGGTCATAAGTGAATATGAGAACTGGAAACCTTCATCTGAAAAGACAGTGATTACAATCAATATAATTAGTAAACGAGTATTCATTGTTTCAAATATATGTATTTCCCTCAAATTAAGAAAATCTATGCCATTTCCCTAAAAACAATTTCCCACATGAAAAATTGTGTTTACATAGTGTTTTGAAACATACTAGCATCAGAAACAACAGAAAAATTAACTGCATTTGCATTGGGAAATTAATTATTATTTGCAATTTGTGTGTTTGACACAAAAAACAATTTTATAAAAGCAAATGTTTTGTTTAGACCTCTGGAAGCGTTTCAAAGATGGTGCAAAAAGAGCTCTTGATTCATAAGGAATGAGGCCAGAGGCACTGGAGAAGGTCCATCACAAACAAAAAAGATTGATGAAGCAGACGTGGCAGGGATTCTAGGAGCATTATTTAAACCATTAGAAATGCCATATGATGATACCGCCTTTGTATTCCAGGTATTCATTTATCTTTGTCATTTTTTATTGCACTGTTACAAAATACGTATGAGACTTTTAAATACTATAATTTTTCAAAATATACTAACTGTTTTATTGTATTTGTAGGAAGGTTCTGGGGTACTAAATATTCCCAAAAGTATTGATAATTGTGGAAATATAAATGGCAGTCAGGAGAAAGATGTCATGGAAACAAATGATGCTTCTAGTTTTTCTGGTTCAATTTCTCTGCCTATAACTAACAAAAAGGCATTCGAAGTAAGAAAGTGAATTTAATACTGACATATTTAATTAATACTGTTCTGAATAGTCATTTGCTTGCATTTCAAAAATATAGTTCATGCAATTTGTTTAATTCGTAGGCTGTTATTTGGAGATTTTATCTTTGACAAAAATTAGCCTTTAAAGGGTATGAACAATTACAAAAACGTGATCGAATATGAAGAGAAACTTAAAAAGTAGCCTCTAAACATGCCACTGACACATATAAGTAGTATTTTTGTTATATTAGTTTTGTACATATATTAGTAGTATTAATTTTTGTGACGGAATGCTATTCGTGAATTAAATGAATATCTGAAATGTAAATATTAAATGCAATTTTCTTGAAATCAAAGTTTAAAGTCACTGATTAACAGTGGCGAAGCGGTGAAGAGGCTTAGCATAACCAGAAATTCGAGAAATTTAATTATAATTTCCAAAATACGAAATAGTAGATAACTTGGTACTGAACTCGATTTTTCAAATTTCTTCCTTCGGAATTTTCACTAATCGCGCTGTGATCTATCGTGCTCCTCTTCCACTGTGAGGCTTTTGTGACGATCGCGTCCGCTGAGGTTCAGCTGCGCTCGCCGCCCCAGCTCACGGCCCCCGCGATAGCTTCGCCCCGGCGTCGCCCGTCCACGGTCTACGTCTCCCAGTGCGCTTGCGAAGGAAATCAACTCTTACCATAAAGAGCAAATATCAAAAGAGTAAAATATCGAGTCGTTTTTTCCGAACTCGCTAACCACTGCGGATGACGCCAGCACCACCACACAGAGAGAAGCAGAAGCCACACCGGCCCACAGCACTCCTGTTGGGAAAATTCGCAAGCCACCACGCCGCAAGATGTTCACCACGCCGCTCGCAGCTGACAACACCATAGCAACGTCATCGCAGTTATCAACATCTGCGATCATCGGAGGGAAGGCCGGCCAGCGGAAACGCGCAGAAGCGGTTTCTCTTAGGCCCCCGAGACTGAAATCACTAAACTTAATGCAAAGCCAAACGGGGCTCCATAATTTTTATTTATAAATAATTATGAAAAATGGTTTTGTATAAAGTGAGCTCTCCACCTGAGTCCTAAAACATTGTCTGCTTGATCTGTAACATCTTTAACTTCCGTCCTCTGCAATTTCACCATTAAATTCCTCTTCTTTCTTTCAATAGGAATATTGTGTAGAATTGCTGTAGCTACTATTTTCAGGCTTGTATCTAGCTTTGTCGTTAGAGTACAGTGCAGACAAGGAAATCTTTTTTCCAACAGCCAAATAATCTTTCTACAATATTCCTAGCTCTATTGTGAGCTGCATTGTACCATCTATCGGCGTTACTCATTTCACTGAGCACGACTATGTATTATTTCCCCCGCAAAGTAAGGTAGACTATATTCTGTTTGCACAAAAATGTATCTTTTCATTCCAAGCACACTTCTCCTGAATTTCACTAAGGAAAATTAATGCAGGAAATGAAATATTGTTAATTTTAATTGCAGTATTAAAATGCATATTTGCGAATTTGGAGGTCACAGATGCATATTTTTAAAAGCATATTTCAAGATTTTTTAAGGCATAAAAACCCTCTCCCTAGGGATAACAAATTACAAATAGCCCGTCAAGCAATTACACATTGAAATTATAAGTTACGAATTCGAAGTAGCCATACTATACCAGATTATACATGCGATTTTCGTAACTATGTCCCTGACAGAAATCAGCTGTTCACGGTTTCATCCAATCGGGAGCTTGAACGTCACCATAATGACGTCACTGTCGCGAAATATAAGCTCCTGATTGGATGGCAGCGAAACAGCTGATTCCTGTCAGGGACAAAGTTACGAAAATCGCAGTATATATAAAGAAACCTTAATTTTACCAGTTCCATATTAAAAACGAATTATTTTCATGCTCACCCATATTATTTTCCATTTATGAATAAGCACCTTTGAATAACCAAACTACTACTTCATCAAATTAATTTTCATATGGAATAGGTATCAATTTAATTGCAAAAAACAGTGATTTTCTTAAGTTCCTTTCATTCTACATTGGCTTAAACATTGAAAATTTACTGTAACATATATTCAGTTATAACTTTGGGTATATGATGTACCCATAAAAGGCTATACCAAAGAACGTATGATTTAGGCTAATGTTAATAATTGCATATATGACTGATATAGTTGTTATTCAATGTAATGTCGGTAGTACACAGAAGAAAAATTAAAAATGAAATCTTGTTAATATAAGGAAAAACTAAAAAGTACACAGAGCAGTACAAAATCTCAGGGGAAGCTCTTAGCCTGAACGAGGCGAAACAGCTAAGCAGGGTCATCAGCCGAGGAAGACGAACTGTGTATTGGTGGCGTGATCCCATGAACCAATCAATGGTTTTCTAACACGCCTTTCAAGCGTATTGTTTGACCAAGGCTTCGACAATCAACCAGGCGCGGTCAACAGATCTCTAGGTCTAAATTCGGACCACTTGCAAGCATCAGCCGTCACCTGGCTCAATTTACGACAAACAACGCAACCTGGCAGCTACACTCTCAACCGAGTACGTGCCCACTGTGCCATCCAGTTCGCGCCGCCGAACTGCCTAGGGCCAACCTCAGCTCCCACGGCATCCACACACTCAGCCGTGGTGGGTGTAGTACAATAAACTGTAAGTAAAGTGAACTTCACGAAAGAACATTCCTAAACTTTATAAACTTTCATTGGTCCTCCGGCTTACTACAAACTCACTAAAACAAGCTATTTTTGTATATGTACAAACATTAAACTACAATTCAGTTATCACTGCATATTGACTTTCATTCACCCTAAAGGCAAACAGTCCTCTGACACCCGTTCTGATCCTGTATTTAGTCACACTCGCAGCACGGCACCTCCTACCGTGTTGCATCTGCTACAAATATTCTCAAGAGGTTTACTCGCGGAAAGCCAATCCGCTTTGGCTATAAGATATGGGCACTTTGTGGATCATCGGGGTGCTGCAACAATAGGCCATCGGACAGTAATCAGAAAAGATCTAAAATGTAGTTAGAAATATTCATAAATTAAAACGATTATACATAGAATATTTTTGTGAAATACTATTTAAAATTTTAAAGCGAATAAAACAAATAAAATTCTATTTTTCTATTTATTCTAAAATTCTATTTATTCTTTGTTGCCTCAATGAAACACCAATCACAGCGCGTGACGTCATCTGTAAGTAATATAGAATGCCACTCCAAAGTATTATATCGCCGTGCCGGGCTGTTGCCATGCTTGATTCTTGATGTATTCTGGGTGAGTGTTTTCTAGGTTCAATTGCTTTGTTTGAGTATATAAAACTAAAAGGTCAGGATTGAGACACAGCCATCAATTAAAAAATTGTTGGAAGTGTTTATTGCCTGTTAACGATTTTCTTAACATGGAGCCAGGATATACGAAAGCCGACAATCGAAATCTTCCACGAGTGGATATTATAATGGTTGGCAATTTCTTTGCCAATAATTCGAACTTTTGTGCTGCTGAGTTTAGGAATGTGAAAACATCTATGTAAGTATTTCAACCATTCGTTATTTATTCTAAGTATAAAATTACTATAGTAAAAAAATGTTGTTTCATTACTTATACACGAAATAAAGCATATCTAAGAACACGTTACTCAATGAATAATGAATCATTAGAACGTGAATATTTTGTAAAAGACTTAGATGTTACTATTCAACATAATCTGACTAACCATAAACACATATTTAATATAACTAATGATGCATTAAAAAATCTTGGCTTTATTATTCGAAATTCCAAAAATTTCAATAACACCTCACGTTTAATACTCCTCTTTAATTGTCTTGTGCGCGCCAGATTGGAATACGCTTCAGTTATTTGGTCTCCTCATTGCATATCACTAAGTAACCAAATTGAAAAAATTCAAAAACGATTCTCGAGGTATTTATACTAAAAAAAGTTTCATCAATCTGCTTATGAAGTTGCTTATACTATTTTAGTTAAAGAATTCAATCTAACTACTCTTGCCAATAGAAGAGTCTTTGCTGAACAATTGTTCTTATTTAAAATAGTTAATGGTCTATCAGATAGCAGTGAATTGCTGTCACAATTGTCATTTAATGCACGAGAATCAAATTTAAGAGGACGAGAATTATTATATTTCAATAAACCAAATACATCATCTCACAAATATTCACCACTCTTGAGAATGTCTTCAAAATTCAATGAATTCAGTAGAGTGTGGGATTTAGACTTTAGTTTTTCTTTGCTAAAATACGTATAAACAGAATTTAAATAAAATATTGAATGATCACTGAATGTGGATTTATTGTGTTAAGTATTGCTCGCTATTATGTTCCGATTATTCTGTAAATGCGTTTTCCATTTTTGTATTATTGTCATTTTTATACTCATTTTGTTCCTTTTTGTAATGGCTATTTTGAAGATATGTTTCCATTTTTGTTTATCTTACTGGTGTGTTTTGTTTTATCAATTTTGCAAAAAGATGTATTCTTGTAATTGGACTTCTGTAATTTAGTTTTGTTTTTTCATTTGAAACTTTTTATTATTGTGTATGTTTTGTATATTTTTCCTAGTAATGCCTACTGTAATTGGGGCTTTGCCCTGTTGTGGGTAATTAAATAAATAAATAAATAAATAAATAAACTATGAAAATAATAAAAAGCATAATCTACGAAGTGTAGTTTAGGTTATTAATGTAATTTTTTATGAGTTTCATATTACTTGCAAGATTAATACCTTTCCTTTCACCTCTTTTCAGATCGGCGAGGCAGTCTTACGGTGATGATGCCGTAGATACGTTGAACTTCGGCGAGATTCGGATATGTGCACTATCAAGTATAAGTTGTCTTCCGAACACAAAATTAGGTCAAAATCTTATGCAGCGACCATGATTGTCGACGAAAAAGAGGACAAAATCGTAACTGTGCAGTGCCGTGATTGTATTGCATCAGTGGGATCTTGCAAACATGCTGTGGCTTTCCTAATGTGGTTCCACAGGAGAAGTTAAGAACCATCCACAACTGAGATTCAGATTCAGATTACTGGAGAAAATCAAAACTAGCTGAAGTTGGTACTAGTGTTACATATACTACTGCAAGGGAGCCATCAGATAGTAAAATACCGCGTGCTACACAGACTGCAGTTCAAAATAGTAGGCTTATAGTGCCAAAATATGAGAAATTGTGTATTTAAATATGGGCGTATTACAGCTTCTAAAGCATATGAAGCAAGTAAATGCCATAGAGCAGATGGTGCATTAATAGCCACGATTATGGGAGTCAAAATCCCGGACACGAAAGCGATGAAGAGACGACGGGAATTGGAATGCCAAGTGAAAAAAGCTGTGGAAAAGAAACTAGGCAGGAGAGTGGAAGAATGTAGATTGTTTATTTCCTCAAAATACCCTTTCATAGCTGGTTCGCCTGGCGGCATTTACGAAAATAAAATTTGTATCGAAATAAAACGCCCCACCAGCGAAACAAACCATAAAAGCAATTTGAAAGACAATAAAGTGACTGAGAAATATATGGCACAGATCCAAATTCAGATGTTCGTGACATATTTGAAATATTGTTACTTTTGTGTTGCTGACAGGAGCTTTGAAGTCACCAGCCATGTAGAAATAATGTTGATTGAATACAACGAAAGTGTACTTCAGCGCTGTTTCCAATATATGCCTATTTTGAAAAAAAAATGTATATCCAGTTTTGTGTGATAGTGCAAAATAAAATTAGTCAGGACATTCAATGCTTTATTTCTTCAAAAAATTCTCGATATATCACATGCTTAGAACTTAAACTATACAAAAACTTTTTAAACCACACACAACACGATTTGGCATATACCTTGTACCTTGTAGTTCGTTCCACACCGATGACGCGTTCTGAGGAGACATGATGTACCGTTTACGCGGCATTTTTAAACAAATAACCTTTTATACGTAGTTTTGGATACATACACAACTTTATTTACATAAAATAATATTTTTATGGTCTTATATGACTATTATGATTAATTTTAAACACTTTCTGAAAAGTTGTCCGATTCCCTATTTCATCCTGTACGTTGATTGTGATCCAGCGGATGGAGAATTGGTATGAACTAACCTTAGATTGGAGAGTGGTACTGCGTATGCTAGAAAGCGTCTCATCATCATAAAAGCACGAGATATTTTTTGCCAACATATTCGCTAGTCGATATTTACTAATTCGCTTCGCGAGTTTCGTGTCGAGGACATCTATACTTGACATGGATCACACAACGAGCCCACGAGCGTACTTCGAGCAGTCTGCTCCGTCGTTGCGTCTGAAGATACAGAGCAAACACGGTAGCTGTAGCTTGACTACGAACAGCAGCCGACCGAGCGGCCATTCCTCCTTGGGGGCAATGGCAGACCACGGGGGGCAGAGCTCCAGTGCCCCGACCGACGACATGGACGGGACGTCAGGTCCCTTCACTGCCAACTCCACCTGCAGCACGACGCCGGCATCAGACCGAAAAAGAAGAGGCCATCCAGAGCGAGTAGAAAGGGCAGCAGAGACCACAGCAGGGAGACGTCGGCCAAGGGAACTGACCGGCAAAAGGGTGTGAGTAGCGCTGGCAGTGCAGCACTCCCTTCCCAACTACTACCTGCGTCATTCTTGGCCATCCCAAACAAGAACCCGACCGACACCCACCTCAGAACTACTGCAATGACCGACGACGGCTTCCAGATCCCAGACCGCAGACATGCGTGCAAGACTCCTGTGACAAAGGACCCTCCACCTGAGACTACCTCAAACCAGTTTGACCCTCTGACTCCCAAAGAAACAAGAACCGACCAACAACCAGACCACAACTGAAGAGACCATGAAACAGACTACACCAATCAACCCCACCCCAGCACCACGACCGACAATTGGAGCCATCCATATTGACCACAACGGACTGACTCACCCCCAACTGCTACTGAATAACCTACGACACGTACCGAACGGCTTTACTGCAAGAAGCACCAGGACAGCTCTGATCTTACAACCAAAGACTGTAAAGACTCACCAAACAACCATGAAGGCACTTGAGGACATTGAACTGGACGTGACTCTCAGGACTAGATACTTTGTAAATCAAAAATCAATAAAAATTTTATTTTGATATTTTGTGTAGTGCTTTATTTAATCATTGTGAACAAATGCTGAGAATATCTCCTTTCTCAGCATTCTCCCTCCTTTCTCAGATAACACAGTACATTCCTTTTTCTCGTAAAAAAGGCGAAGAGTCTGGAGAGAGAGAGAGAGAGAGAGAGAGAGAGAGAGAGAGAGAGAGAGAGAGGACATTTCTGCCAGAAAGAAAGCAAGGTGATGCCTTTGGCGGCCATCTCTTCCCTTAGAGCAGAGCAGGAGAGCATGCTCCACGGTAAGATCCGTCTCAATTATCGCAGGTAGGGGGTCGGTCACCGCGGAGAAGATATCCGCGGGAGAAATGGCAGTGACCTACCCCAAAGCGTGTCATAATAACTTCTCGTCGTGTCTAGAGCCGCGAGATAAGGAAGCCTAGTATTTATAGACCCATAATCTCCCGAGTCTGTGATGGAATTCAGCCAACGAAGTATTTAGAATTACGAAGATAGACCATTACACAGTTGCATATGCCTCGTGGACGAGTTCCGAGCTATTTTGAATATACAGTGATTAGTGTGATTACAAGTATGCAAACTTGTTAATTAAATTCACATTAAATTAAAATTACAAGTATGCAAATTTATTAAGTAATTAGTATGTTTATGTAACCTAAAGAATAGAGTTTTTGACAATGAATTCTGAACAGTTTACAGGATAAACGTTTTTCTCAGCTTTCCAAAGAAGAAACGCTAAGGATAAAAGAACTCGACAGCCGACACATCGTTGCCATATGTGAATACAGGCAAATTGTAAAGAACGGAAAATGACAATTAAGAAAGATTTTAAAGAGAAGATTACTTTATAAATGCATAGCTCTTTGGATGTGGTGCAAAAATTGTTTTCTTTTGCATGTATTGTTTGGAAGATACTGTTTTTGGATATTGCTGGGCGAAATCAGGAATCGCTGATTTCAATTATGAGTGTTTATATAAAAACCATGAATCATGAACTGCACACATAAAACATATTTTGAAGTTCACATTATTTGGAAATACCAGTATAGCACCACAGCTGGATGTTGCTTACAGGAGAAAGATAGCAGACGAAAATGAAAAAAATCGGCGTAACAGGTATATCATTAACAATTTAATTAACGGTGACCGTTTCTGCAGGTTTCTGTTAGAGAAGATCTGTTGAGAATAAATTTCACAAATTAAGAATGAAGATTACCCTTATCACGTATTGCAGAAGAAACCACCGACATATCTAATTCAGTTCAAATGGCTATTGTATTTAGTTACGTTACCAATCGACAACCCATAGAAAGATTTTAAAGTTTTATTTCTCCTTCATAACACACTTGAATCAGTTCCAACATAAATGTTTGAATCAGGACAGAACCGAGATTTTATTTCCTCAAAACAGATGACAGTACCAAATTGGAATGTTTAAAATCCACGCGCTCAAGAGTTAATGAAGGAAATCATGTGTTGTGCTTTGCTCGCAAATACAAAGAGATACAGGACAAAAAAGACCTTTATGGGACACCAAGACGCAAGAAAAGACGAGTCGAATGAGGAAACCTTATCTGCAGTTGGGACCCAAGATGAACCAACCGTGTCAATGTTTGGACTCCCTCTCCTGTGGCCTCCACTTCACAAGTTGCACAGCCTGAAGATCATTCTGAAAGAGGGTCCTCGGGTACACTCGAAATTGAAGAGCCACCTATTGAGGCTTTTAGGTTTGAGATGATCAAATATTTAGCCCTACCGGAGAAGGCCTGTGAGCTATGCGAGGAACACTGTTCGGGCCCACAGCAAAGGAGAGATAAATACATTTTATTTCATACAACGCAAGGCAGAACGGTTGATCTGTATTCGGCACAGCGCCCGACCGTTGCGCCGAAGGGCACGCCACCGGAAGCCGCCCAAGGCCTTCTCCGAATCGCACGTGTGTGCCTCGCCTCTCGCAACGGACAGAACTTTCCAGAACGCCAAATCTATCGCCAAATTAAATGGCAGTTTGTGATAGGCTACTACCATCCCCCCCCCCTGCAGGAGCGCTGGCGACCTAACGATGCTCCGTGATCTGAAAAATCTGTTCCGCAGAAGGCCACGCGAGAGACACACGTGTGCCGCAGCTCCGTGCGGCAATCGCACGTAAATCTTTCTTGTGCAACCTCGGGCTGTTCCCAGTTCGCACATTTAACCCATTAAGTCCCAACATTGCATAAACGCAACACTTAATACATATATTTTTTAAATAAATGATTCGATAGAAATTTGTTCTGTAGCACTTTCACACTAAGAATAAATATTATTGTTTCAGTTTTTGTTGTATTCATTCATATTCTAGCGTAAATCTGCTTTTGTTGAATTTCCAAACTTGGAGATTTTATAATGGATTGTGTCATCGATATTCAATTATTAATTTAATTATTACACAATTTTCTTTTTTTACAATATATTACTCGACAATCTTCCTTGAACCTTCTATTATCATTTTAGAATATTTATTATGAAGATAAGTTCATACACTGCTTAATATTGATCATTTACAATAATGTTGCGTTTACGCAACTTTGGGATTAGCGGGGTATATGGTTTTGCATTATAGAACAAATGCAGTTCCAATGTAAGCTTTGAGGAACACACACCTCACTACCGTGTCTTATTTCCGTCTCTGATATAATTATCTCTTCTTGTAAATAAAGTGCCTTATCTTACATTGTTGCATTTCGTTCATCTGTGCTCAGTACACATTTCGCTTTCTGTAACGTTACACGGCACAGATTTACTGCTCGAACAAAATTTGCAGTTTATGTATTCGGTAAGTTGAATTTCAATGTAATATTGCATAGAACAATGAATAAGATATTTTAGAAAAAATATAATAAATACCTTTGTAAAAAGGAATATAAATAACGCTACAAGATTAATTATTTATTTTAAATAAAAATGTTTATTTCAGGAATGACAGACGAATATAAAAGACCTCTGTCAACTGCGGAGCTAATTTCAGTGTTGGAGGAAGATGAAGACCTCAATTTTTGCAAACATGATTGATGCAGTATACATTCCTCCTAATGTGGACGAAATCACAGATGAGGAAAATATAGATGATGATCTTCTGGAGGAAAAGGAAATAGAAGCCGACGTCGCAGGTACGTTTGAAATTCGTACGCACACCGAGCATGACGAAGTGACTGTGTCCAAAGCGGAAGAACCCGGAACTTCTGCCATGAAAAAGAAGCGAGATGGGAAAATGAAGAAAGACGATATTCCTAACTAGAAGAAGGTAGAACCTACCTATATTTCTTGGCCTCAACCGGAAGAACTACTAAAACAAGAGGAAATAAAGAACACAGTAGGCTGGCGTTCCCCGTTTGAAGTTTCTTCGTTGTATTTTGATGTGAATGTACTGTCCAAAATTGTGGAATTCACAAATATGCACAAGACAATAATCGCCACTCATTTCGAATTGACATTTCATTATTAAAAAAATTTATGGGAATAATGATTTTGTCAGGGTATCACACATTACCTGCCATAAAGTTGTATTGGTCCAAAAATGAAGACAAAGGATTGCCACTTGTCAGAAAGTGCATGAGTCGCAACACATTCTTGTCAATCAAACAAAACATTCATTTGTCTGACAATAACAACCTTGATCACAATGATAAGTTTGCCAAACTCAGGCCTATCTTTGATATTATTAATAAAAAAAATCTCCAATTTGGTATATTTTCGCACAATTCGTCCACTGATGAAGAAATGGTGCCTTATTTTGGGAGGCATTCTTGTAAAATGTTCATGAGAGGGAAGCCAGTAAGATTTGGCTTCAAGATGTGGTGCTTGTGCAGTTCAAGTGGTTACCTGTTCAAATTTATTCCATATGGTGGAAAGAAGGCAGGCAGAGAAAAGTCTGAATTTAATTTGGGCGAGGAAGTAGTCATAAATTTACTTTCGGTTAAAGGCAAAATATTTAATTATATGGATATTAATAACTGTATCAAAAAAAGCCTCTATCACTTTATTAATACACATTTTATGTACCTTAGGTAAAAAATTCAGATGATAACAAATAAAAACTTTAGGGTCTTCTCGACCAAATTACACTATGTAGTGCTCCATTCGCATTTTGAGTTTTGCCTACAGTGCAGCGCTCCAGCAATTCATTTGATGCAAGCCTTTGATATACTGGCATCATTTTATAACCACATCTGAATTTAACACAATTTTCATTGTAGTTCTGTCGTGTGGAGGTGGGTCATCACCAGCAGCAACAGCTCGGTTATAAAAACACCACGAATCTTGGCCTCCTGGACATTTGAAGTGCTGTGGCCTTTGGTCTGTTGACATGCAATGGTATATCGTAGCATAAATGGCACTTTTCATCTGTTGCACATTTGAAACATTTTTTATAACTGCATTCCAATAATAAGCTCCCAATTTCACAATAGTATCTTCTTTTAGGTTTCCTGGTTTCTTTCCACCTAAAGTAACCTTCTTGGCTCTCCATTCTGCTACATTTTTTAACCCAGTCTTTAGACGTTTGGCTATGTGGTTCAGACATTCTTGTTTAGAAATTTTCGTGTCTTCACCAGGACCATAGACTGCCAGTTTCTGCAAATGGTTGAATGTCTTTGCATTCCCATCCGAAAGTATGGTCGTGTACCTAAATTTTTTATCAACAGACCTCTTCTACAACACTTCTGCTGCAGCCACCTCCATAGCATTGGACGACCCAGTAAAATTACACTCACAACTGGTTTTATGAGACTCTTGCCACTTTACATATTCAAGACTTTTGATGTCAAGTACTTTCTTTTTTTGCTCACATGTTCCACAATATCTTGATAACACATGAAAGTCCACAACGAGTCCTGTAAGAATGTCTATCACGATTCCTAAACCGTAATTGGAAGTGTGGCCACGCTTATGCCACGTCCCATCATAGGACACAGCTATGTTAATTATTTCATCATCTGCAAGAGCTGGGTCAACATCAACATGTGCCTGTCTTATAGCAGATTGAGAAAATTTTAATACTTCCCCAATTACCTTTACATTTTCTCCTGCCAGAACATTTAAATGTGCAGAGTATGCTGCACCGCTCATTGATGGTAAACCAATCACCATCGACAATTGTTCAATGGCAGCGTGCTCCTTGCCTATTTGAAGAAATCCATTTACAACCTTTCGATTGACTTCAAATGGTGGACGTGTGGAGTCACTGCAAGTCACTCGAGGACTTGTAAATGTCTCATTTAAAATTGTTTGACAATTATCACACTTGGTGACAAGTTTATGAGCAAAAGCCAGTGACTCTTGTAACACACTGCTGGTCCACTCCAGTGACACACTGCTGTGGACTATCATTTAATTATCATCACAGCATTTCTCACCGTCTTCATCACATAAACTGTCATTAAAATAAGAAAATTTCTTCTTAGTACTTGAACTAAGCACTGGCACTGTATCTGGCTCAGAAACATTTAGATCATCGTCACAACTTGAATTCACCTCAACATTAGTATTTTGCACTTTCATATGCAATCTGGCATTCTTCATTTTATTACCACATTTACTGGGCCTCTTCCTTTTGGAACGGCCATTACTTAACCTATTCGTGTTTTCGCAATAAATTGAAAAAATACTCACTAGAAGAGTTTCACTAGTAAACACTAATAAACAATCACTCTACCGGCTAGACCTAAATTCTATTTATACACTAGCTACATTAATACGTTATAATATGGCAAATAATATTCGAATTACTTTATTTAAATTGTTTACAGCCTAAAATACTGTAAAGAAAATATATCTGAACAGGGAAAACTCCACTAAACTTACAACGCACGCTACAACACAAACAAAGCTACTCCACATGGAGGCCACGTTGTTTACATCGATGTTACACGCTCCAAACTATTCAACTGTTCTCCAGAATGGACAACTTTAGATGAAGAAATTCCAGCCAACTTTTCTGTAGCTCACAACCTGCCAATTTGAACATTATTTGGAATATTAGTCAAGGAAATGTCAGTTCGGGGCTTTAAAAGAGCCACGCCCTCTTCCACTGGTTCGTCGCTGGCCGCCGAAGCAGTCGGACGTTCCGCTGCGCGCTCCGCCAGCGGTTGCGGAGCGCCACCCCGATGGCTGACTCAGGTGGCATAGAAAAACGAGATAGCTGACTCCCCTTCAACTCGCCAACCTGTTACGCGACATTGATGGGTGGTCCATTTTCGCCTGTGGTCGGTTGTGTTGCTGAAAAAGATGGCCGCCCACAAGGATGTGTGAATCTCAAATTTCCTTTTCCATTGAATATCAAGCATACCCTGTGAGTCTAATTGTGTTTTGTTTGATGTTAAAAATAGTGTAGTCTATCATGTTCAACATTAAAGGTGTAAAACTAGTGTAGATAAATTTTCATTTGCACTTGAAGTGAATGATCCCGCTGTTGGCATAACGTGGCCAGCCTATACAGAGTGTCGTACGCAGTTTTGTAGGCATTTGCCACTCCTCCCTTTAGGAGTCTGAGTCCTCCGAGCTACAACTCAGAACGACTTTTCTCTCTGCTTAAGCTTTAAGCATCTTGTGATCTATACGCTACTAGAACGTGTGTTAGAACGTTTGCACTGCAACGCTACCATCTCCAAGAAGGAAGCGAGCAGCCACTGAGGTCGGAAGACGGAGAAGAGGGCCAGTGGAGCTGACCACGTGGTCGACCTCTCCACGACACCCCGTGAGGTCTTCCGCCGAGCACTCCTCGAGAGTAACCGGCGCTTTCGGGAGGAGGCGCGGCTCCTGCCGCTGCCGGATTCCTGCGAAGAGATGAGCGACAGCGACGAGACGATGACAGACGAGACACCGAGGACAATGGATGAAGACGACGCATCGACCAACAGCGAGACGACAGGTAACTAGGCCACCACCGCTGAAGCCAGCAATGTCAACGAATTTGGTAGACGACCCCACGGCTCCCCCGAATCCTCCCCAAGGACCTCCAAAAAGATCCTCCTGGGCGACGGGTTCACCCTGGTTACAAAGGGGGCCAAAACCCAGCCGGCGAACCCTCCTGCACCTGTTATGACATCAAATCAATTTCAACTGCTGACTCCCACTGGCAACGACAAGGAAACCACAACCGGTAACCCTGACCCACCACCAACTCAACCAGTACCACAGACAACCAACACGACAAAAGGACGAATTGGACCATTCAAAATCGACCTAAAATCCATCTTCGACCCAACAGAACTTACAAAGGACTTGATGAAAGCAGCATCAAACCAAATGACTGTTAAATGCACCCGGACCGACCTGCTTGTACAACCGCTGACCCTGAATGCTTACTCAAAGATTAAGGACCGACTCGACCAGATTACCAGAGACCCGAGACTGAAAGGACTGTACTTCACGACTGTCTCGTATCACTTTAACCGGGCAACTGAGGAACACGAATCAAATTTGTCATCAGAGGACTACCCCCCAAATTCGACCAGGACCTGATTAAGGAGACAATGACGGGACTAACAATTACATGCCACCACGTGACTGAAATGATGAGACGCGACAACGGGACACTAATTCCTCTCGGACTGTATACTATTGTGACCAACCGACGTGAAATGACCGACCTACGGACCAAACTAAGGACCATCGGACTCTACAGAATCCACATTGAGGACTATCGACTTACGGACAGAATCCCCCAATGCAAAAATTGTCAAAATGCTCTACCACACAAAGACTTACTGCCGACGCCCACCGACCTGTGCCCTCTGTGCTTTGTCCCACCCCACTGAAGAATGCCCATCCCACACCTCCTCTGACAGATCCTTTGTCCCATCCTGCGCCAACTACAAAGACCCAAAAAACCCCCACCCTGCCTACGACCAATCTTGCCCCATCATTATCAAAGCCCGCGCCCTCAGACAGGAGCAAATCTCCAAATCCCAAATCACATCAGCCTCACCACCACCCACCCTGTCAAACCAAAATTTCCCCCCTCTCCAACAGCGAAACCTTTCATAAGCAAACGCCGCCAACCCCCCCAACAGAACCCACCCCAACCACCTCCACAAACTGCCTCACCACCAGCAACATACAAGACATCATCTCCCTCCTCACCGACCCATCCATCAAAAAGATCATTCAACACCTACCCACCCTCCTCCAAATACTGACAGGCCCCCAAGACACTATCACCAAATTAATTATAGCAGCCATCAAACTCGTCGAAATCCTTAACTAAATGGCCCCCCTCCCCGAATCCTATCCCTATCCTCGTGGAACGTGAGAGGCGGCCTAACCCATAAAAAACCCATCCTCACCCAATTCCTAAACGACTACTCCATCGGTGTCCTGCTACTACAAGAGACATGGTTGACACCAGACAGACAATTTAACATACCAAACTATATCACCAACCGTTCAGACAGATCCTTTGCCCCACGAGGCGGCACGGCAATCCTCACCAAACGATCCATCCCCCACACCCCGTACCAACTTCCACCAACCACAGCCCTGGAGTGCACTGCCATCATCATCGGATTCACCTCTTCACCAATCATCATCATTTCATGCTATAAACGACCTCACATACCTCTACCGGACGCCGACTTAGACATCATTAAAAATTTACCATACCCATTTATCATAGCTGGAGACTGGAACTGCAAATCGACTTCATGGGGCTGCGCGACAAGCAATGTACCTGGACTAAGACTAGAAAACTTTATAGACCGACACACGGACATCCTAATCAAAGCCCCCCCAGAACCGACACACCTCCTCAACGACACCCCACATGACATACTTGACATTGTGCTACATTCCTCCCAACTCAACGTAACCATCCCCTACCCAAAATACGACTTATTTGACCTATCAGACTACCTACCCATCGTCTTCACCTGCTCCATTTCCCCATACTTATTCCCCACCCCACCACCCCCTCCCGTGACAGACTGGAAAGCCTACAATCACCGACTCTCAAAACGAATCCACCCCCCCACAACAATAGAGACAACTGACGACATAGACAAGTCAATTACACACCTGACCCACCAAATCAGACAGGCTTTCCGGAAGACTAGCACATTTCCAAAGACCTCACATCCCACACTTCCTGACGAGATACTGACTATGATACGACATAAACGAAGACTACAGCGACACTACTACAAATACAGACGAGACGAAGACAAGACATTACTAAAACAGACCCCAAGAAAACTACACAACTTACTGCAAACGCCACGAGACAACAAAATATGACTTACTGACGAACAATCGCAGCCCCAACGACCTTCACAAAGTCATCAAGGCAGTGCGCAACCATCCCACCCGTATCTCCCCTATCCTGACAAACAACACCCTCACCTTCGACCCCCAAACCATCACCAACACCCTCGCCCAATCCCTTGCCGTGCGCTTTCTCCCTCCCAACCTCCCCATCCCCGACAACGTCCTACTCAACTACCTCCGAACCCCTGCACTCCCTCCCGAGCGACAACAGACATGGACGACATATGACACCGAAATTATACTAAAAACATTGGACTGCAAGAAGACCCCAGGACCCGATGGAGTCTCCCCATCCCAACTACAACACCTCCTCCAGAATGCAATTAACCTCATCACCCTCATCCTTAACTCCTGTCTCAAATTATCCTATTTTCCCCGCCGCCTGGAAGACCGCCCGCGTTACCATGCTCCCAAAACCCGGCAAGGATCATCGGCTCCCCACCAATTACCGTCCTATTAGCCTACTCCCCGTCCTATCCAAATTATTTGAAAAGATCCTCCTCCTCCGCCTCACCCCCATCCTCGATCCTATCATCAACACCTCCCAATTTGGCTTCCGTGAGGGCCGCTCTGCGGCCCTCCAAATCCTTAACCTCTCTCTCTTCATAGCCACCCCTCTCCACGACCGAAAGGAAATTCCTACCATCCTAACTGACCTAACCCAAGCCTAGACAACCGTTTCCCACCCCATCCTCATGAAAATCCAACCCTACCCACCTACAACCCTATCCCAACCCACATCCATAACCTACTTAAAAGTTACCCAAGGGGCAGGCAAGCGTCAACTACTCCGGACAGGACAGGACAGGACTTTAGGATTCGCTCAGCGAGACCCATGTCGAACGCACCTCTGCAATCGATCACGGCCTTAGCTTTCGAAAGAGCCCTTTGAGCAGTCAGCTCAACGTTTGCGTCCTAGGGACGCCTGTAATAGAGCAAAAAGTGTAGCTGTAGCCAGAAGAAGACCAGCATCCAACCTAGTTGCCATTGCTCCTAGGGGGCAATGGCGGACCACGGGGGGCAGGGCTCGAACGCCCCCTCTGACGATTGATTGATTGAATAGGGTTTAAAGGGCGCTTCGACTGCTGTGGTCATTGGCGCCCATGCCAGAGTATTTGGAGAAAAGAATATTCAGTGTTGCATATGTAACTTACTCACTGTTTAAAAAGCATGTACATGGGCTAAAAAGGAGGCTCGAATTCTGCATCAAGTATACATGTAGAAATGGCAGAAGGAAAATAGAAAAAAGGGCGCGTAAAATTTATCTTAAAACGTAAAATTGGCTGTAAAGGGGCCAAAAAACAACATAAAACATTGTTCTTTCAAATAAAATTATATATTCTGCTTTCTCTCAAAAAACAAAAAAGTTTTGAGAGCGCAGAATCGTCATCCCCGAGCACCACTTGTAGCGAGTTGCCCAGGTCATGTCTTCGTCGACTACCAACAAATTTCCTACAGTACAGCAGGACGTGTTCCACGGAAAGAACAGTCTGGCACGAGTCACAGATGGGGGGAGTTTCATTTCGAAGAATGAAACCGTGAGAGAAATGGCAGTGTCCGATACGAAGACGGGTTAAAATAACTTCCTCGCGTCTACAGGACCGTGATGAGGAGCGCCAGGGATACACAGAATTCTTTATCGCACTTAGTTTGAAAGTGCTATTGTGCCACTCTGTTTGCCACGCTCTAAGCACGGATCGTTTCAAGAAAGCCTGAACATCGGATAATGGCACAGAAGGGATGTCGATACGAGTTTTACGAGTCGCTGATTTCGCCGCCTGGTCGGCCAGTTCGTTCCCTCTGATACTCACGTGGCCTGGGACCCAACTAAGTACCAGGTCATAGCGGCGGGACAGAAGACGATGAATCAGGCTTTGAACGGATAAAGTCAGGTAGTCTGACGAAGGACGGGAGACAGCTTGAAGAGAGCTGAGAGAATCGGAACAGATAACTACTCGCCGCAACGTCGCTGATTCAATGTATTTTAGGGCCTCAAAGATTGCACACATTTCGGCAGTGAAAATACTGCATTTAGAGTGAAGCCGAAATGATTTGGTGGCCCTGATACAGTAAAAACCACATGCCACCGCGTCGCTGCACGATGAACCATCCGTGTATAAGAATAAATGATCCGGATAGGATTCTCTCATATCCAGAAACTGCTTCTGGTAAACCAGAGGACTAGTAGTTTGTTTGGGTAAATGGGAGAGTCTGAAGTCAATACTGGGAAGGAGGAGTTTCCAAGGGGGGATCCGGTCACTTGTGGGTCTCACAGGGGTGGGAAGTTCTACATTTAATTCCCGGAGAAGATTTCGTAATCTAATACCTGGGGGATGGGGTAACGAAGTTCGAAGATTGTACGAGGACTCATACTTTGGGTGGATGATTATACGACGACAAGGGTGGTCAACCAGTCCCGACACTTTAGCCCCATAAGAGGCTAATAAAATATCTCGCCTTCGGCTCAGAGATGGTTCTCCAGCTTCGGCCAAGAGGCATTCGATGCGACTCGTGCGGTAGGCGCCTGTACTAATTCTTATACCGGCGTTGTGAATGGTATTTAATGGCCGGAGGGTTGATGGTGACGCTGACCCATATACAATACATCCATAATCCAAAATAGAGCGGATGAGGGTTCTATACAAACGCAAGAGACACACACGGTCAGCTCCCCAAGAGCTGCCTGTAAGGGTGCGGAGGAGGTTCAGAGGTGAGACACATCGGCTCTTCAGTTTACGTATATGATTTCGCCAAGTTAGGCTCTTATCGAAAGTAAGCCCAAGGAAAGTTGCAGAGTCCACAAAAGGTAGAAGATGGCTTCCAAGAAAAAGATCGGGGTGGTTATGAAGATGATAAATCCTGCAGAAGTGCATGCAGCTAGTTTTTGATGCGGAGAATTTAAAACCTGTCGCATCAGTCCATTCCTGCAATTTGTTGAGGACAAGTTGTAATTGTCTCTCTATCACTTGAATACTCTTGGAAGAGCAGAAAATGGCAAAGTCGTCAACGAAGAGCGATGCTTTCACCGGCTCTCGGATTATCGACGCTATACTATTGATAGCGATGGCAAACAGAGTGACACTCAGAATTGAGCCCTGAGGGACCCCGTTTTCTAAATGGTGGCTGGCGGATAACCTGTCACCAAGGCGAACGCGGAAGTATCTTGAGGAAAGAAAGGCTACTAAAAAAAGGGGGAGCCGGCCCCTAAGACCCCAAGAATGGATGGTGCGAAGAATGCCGTACCTCCAGGTAGTATCATAAGCTTTCTCTATATCAAAGAAAATTGCTACCAGGTGTTGACGTAGCACGAAAGCAGTGGAGATCTGTGTGGTAAGGGTGACAAGGTGGTCCATGGTTTGACCTGTTCTTCCTGAAACCACATTGAATGGGGGTAAGTAGGTTTCTCTGCTCCAGGTGCCAGACCAAACGCGTATTCACCATTCGCTCCAGAAGTTTGCATATACAGCTTGTGAGCGAGATTGGACGGTAGGTTGACGGCTTTGTCCTGTCCTTTCCTTCTTTAGGAATAGGAATAATAATCGCTTCGCGCCAGGTTCTAGGGAAGGTATGTTCCATCCAAATCTTGTTGAAGATACGGAGGAGAAAGATACGTGCCTCTTCCGGCAGGTGTTTTAAACATTTGGTTGTGTATCTGGTCTGGTCCTGGAGCAGAATCTTTCCCACGGGTGAGCGCACAGGAAAATTCATCCATGGAGAAAGGGGCGTTATAATCTTCCTCCAGGCAGGTAGAGAAGTCCAATCTGCATTTCTCCATTCTACTCTTAGTTTTCAAGAAGCTAGGGGAGTAGTGTAAGGAACTGGAGGAATTTTCATAATGACAGGCCAATTCCTCAACTACTTTTTCTGGAGAGGTAATAAGATTTCCATTAATAAGAAGTCCTGGGACAGATGATGGGGAAAATCTTCCTCCGATCTGTCGGATCTTTCGCCATACTACTTTAGGCGGGGTATGGCAAGAAAGAGAAGAGATAAAGGCTCTCCAGGAAGCGGTCTTACTTTCCCGTATTACTAATCTGGCTCTGGCCCGCTTTCTTTTGAAATCGATCAGGTTTGATGCGGGTGGGGAACCTATTGAGCCTAGCGAGTGCTTGCTTTCGGTCTCGCACCGCGGTGGCACAGTCAGCATTCCACCAAGGCACAGGGACGCGTCGTGGCCGACACGTAGACTTCGGGATTGCAATGGTGGCTGCGCGAAGAACGGCGTCGGTGAATTGGGCCACCAAGGTGTCGATATTATTTGAGAAGTGGTCTGGCATTATAATTTTCTCGCTGAATGTATCCCAGTCGGCTCGATGGAATAGCCAGCGAGGAGGGTAGATGACGTCTAAATCAGGGACATTAAAGTGGACCAAAGTGGGAAAATGGTCACTCCCATGTAGATCATCGAGTACGGTCCACTCTACCATGGTAGATAGGGATGGACTGCAGAGTGCCAGATCGATTGACGAGAAGGTGTTTGACGCCATGGAGAAATGAGTGTGATTCCCGGAGTTCAGAAGAATTAAGTTTTGCTGGTCAATAATATTTTCGAGGATAGAACCTCTCGGGCAGGTCCTCGTGCCACCCCAGAGGGGATTGTGGGCATTAAAATCCCCCGCAATAAAAAAAGGGGCGGGCAACTGAGAAAAAACATCTTCGAGTTCCTCTTGTGACACGACTTGACCAGGGGGAATGTATATACTACACACCGTAAAAGAGAACGATGGTAGGTGTACCCGTACGCAAACTGTTTGGAGGTCGGTTCGAACGTTGTGTTCCTCCGAGAACAGGGAGTCGCGGATGAGTACCGCAACGCCGCCGTGAGCACGAAGTCCGTCGTCTTGATCAAACCGATAGATGTTAAATCCGCGAAGAGACAGGGGATGATGAGGGAGAAGATGAGTTTCCTGAAGACAGACTATAAATGGTTTGTGGCGAGAAATTATTAATCTTAATTCTTCTGAGTGAGCACGAAGACCATTTAAGTTCCATGAGAGAGCCATTATGAGAAATTATTTCTTTGGTTGCTTTTTTTTCTTTCTCACCTTCTGAATGGTTGTAGAGGAACTCTCGTGGGGTTCCTCATCAACAGCAGAGTCATCCTGACTGCTGCTGGATATGGTCGGGGGTTTTCCCGACTTTTGGCCACGGGTGACCGAGATCTATAGGGGCTGGAGGATCGTCCGATGTGATTCTCAGAGACAGAAAGAGGTGGACGGGATTTGGATGACGTATTTTTCCTGGGAGGCGGTGTCTGTTTAAGATCGATTTCAGTAGAAGTCTCAGTGGTCGATTTCTGGTGGTGTTTTTGCACAGGTTTTTTGTACTTTGTGGGAATTATAATTTTCCCACCTTGGATACATGCCGAATCTTCGGGGAAGTCTGTCGGCGACACCTGACAACTAAAGTGCGAAACTACCGCTGGGGTACAGTGAGTTTGACAACTCGCTGTTACCCCCGGGGACTTAGGTTTTGCAGCACTGGAAAAGGATCGAGATAGGTCCACTGGATTCCTGATTTGGAACCTACGCTTCGCCTCAGGGAAGGAAACCTTTTCGGTTACCCTTATTTTTTGGATTTCCCTTTCCCGGAGAAACGTGGGGCACTGGTTGTCGTTGGCTGGGTGATCGCCTTCGCAATTCACACAGTGCGGTGGTTTGTCGCAGGGTTGGGGGTCGTGAACTGACGATCCACACTTCCCGCAAACCGCGTTAACGGACATACATCGCTGTTGGGTATGCCCAAACCTTTGACACTTGAAGCAGCGCAAAGGGTTCGGCACATACTGCCGCACACGGAGGTTGTAGAAAGCGGTAACGATCCTTTCCGGGAGGGATGGTCGGTCAAAAGTAAGGATCAGGGTAGAAGTAGGGATCACTTTCCCCTGCTCCTTCCTTCCGATCCTGTACACCTCAGTCACGCCATGGGTCTTAAAAAAGTTTAGAAGATCTTCCTCCGTTTCAGTAGCAAAGTCCTCGTGGTTGACTACGCCTTTGCTCAGGTTCAAGGTGGGATGAACCGTGACTACTACCTGGAGGCCGGCAATCTGCTTCGTATTTTGAATTTTTACAATCTGCTCGTCGGTACGCGCTTCAAAAAGAATGGTTCCATTTCTTTGTCGCACGACCGCTTGGAGCTTCCCGTAGGCTTCTTCGATAGCTCGCGCCAGACGGACAGCACTCACAGTTTTGAAAGTCTTACCTTCCTCGGCACATGCCATGAGGAGGAAACGAGGCTTCTTGGGTCGATCTTCTTCTCTAGAAAAGAAACTATTCAAATCAATAGTTCTTTCTGCAAATCTCCTCTTCCTTGCGGAAGAGGGCGGGGGGAAAGGTGAAGTATCCATGTAGATGGAATAGGTTCATCCTCGTGGTCCCCACCCACCACGGAGCCCAACAAGGGGACACTCCATCGGAGTGCCAGGGTTGCCACGAGGATATAGTGGGGGAATAACACAGCGCTGCACCGCCGTGGATTCCCCCGCTCACCCTGGAGTTCAGTACAAGACCTAGTCCGAGCCGATTGATCGGGAGTGGGTTAGCTCCCGACCGCCCGTCTAGAAGAGTCCGGGGCCAAAGCGAGTGTGTTGGAACCTACAGGGAATGTTCCCCAAAATACGTAATCAACGTACTCCTTAGTGCAAGGCGAACAGTAGCACTAGGACTAGATAGGGAAACAAACAGGTCCCTCAACTGCCAGGACACACATTCCCTCCGACACGGGTCGCCATGCACGGCAAACACATGGGTGGGCGTTCAGCATACAGAGAAGGCCAGTGAGGAAGAAAAAGGAGTGAAAAGAACGTACATGACATGAAATGAGAAGCAAGAAGATGAAAAAAATGGAGAAAGGAACACTTGAGAGCCTTCTCTGCATCCCCCCGTCAGGACGTGGACCAACCCACCTCGACGGGCCCTCTGACGATGAAATGGACGGGACAGCAGGGTCCATCAACGGCAACTCCATCTGGGTGGATCTCCACCACGATGCCGGCATCCGAACAAAGAAGAAAAGAACATCTAGCCTCAACCGGAAGACCAGCAGAGACAGCAGCAGGGAGACGGCGCTCAGGGAAGACGCCCGGCAAAAGGGAGTGAGTGGCGCTCGCAGTGTAGCACTCCCTTCTCAGTTACCTCCCAACTCTTTTATGGCCATCCCGACTCAGACCCAGCCCAACAACCAGCAAAGTACATCAGCCATGACCGATGACGGATTTCAACTTCCAGACAGACGGCACACCTGCAAGACACCTGTGACCAAGGACCCACTACCTGTGAAGACATCAAACCAATTTGGCCCACTGACTCCCAACGAGACGCTACAGCCTACCAACAACCAGACTACGAACGACGAGACTGCTACAACTAATTTAGCTACAACACCATGACCAACAATTGGGGCCATTCACATAGACCACAATGGACTGACTAACCCCCAACTCTTGCTACACAACTTGCAAAAACATATACCAAATGGCTTCACGGCTAAAGGCACTAGGACTGCCCTAATCCTGCAACCTAAGACAGTTAAGACCCACAGGACAATCATGAAGGCTTTGGAAGACATCGAACTGGACCCGACTTTAAGGACAAGATACTTCAGTACAGGACTGTACTACCACTACCACAGAACCACTGAAGAAAGACGCACGAAACTGGTGATAAAAGGACTATCTCCCAACATGGACCTGACTGACCTTGCTCATGACCTACAACAGACTAGTTACAAAGTTCAACACGTGTCGGAGATGAAAAAAACGGACGGACCAAAACACCCTGACTGGCCTGGACTCTACGTGATTGAAGTCAACAAAGACGACGCTGACCTGATCAAGACCAACATCAAGGGACTACTAAATCATCGTGTGAACATCATTGACTACCTGCAAAACGACCATGTTCCACGATGTGACAACTGCCAGATGCTCTACCATACGCGACACTACTGCCACCGACAGACCCGATGTGCCAGATGCAGTGACAATCACCACACGTCGACATGCCCCAATGACTTTTTTAAATGTGCACTCTGTCAACAAGACCATCCCGCCAACTCACCAGACTGCCCTGTACTTCAGAAAGCAAAAGAAGACCGACGAAAGACGCTACAAGAGACCAAGACAAAACAACAACCACCACCCCCACCCAAACATGGTTTCCCAGCCCTATCATCACCCAGAAATACAAACATCCTTCAACAGACATACTCATCGATGACAGCTAATACAACATCTGCTTCCACCTCCCCTTTCTCAGACATTAAAGACCTACTCAACTTACTGAAGACCTGCGACCTGTCAAAACTGATAACTGTCAAAGACATTATTACCATAATCAAAGGACAAACTGACCCTATGACAAAGATTATCACAATCCTAACAAAGGTATGCGAACTTGTTTAGACTGCACCACCACCGACTACTCAACATCTCCTCCTGGAACGCCAACGGCGGACTAGCTCGAATGCGGACGGACATTACACAATACTTGACTGACTACTCCGTCGGGGTTTTACTTATACAAGAGACGCACCTCAACCCCACCAACTCCTTCCATATTCCAAACTACAAAGTATACCGAACAGACCGTCCCACCCATGGCGGTGGGACAGCAATTTGCATAAAAAAGAACATCCCCCACACTCAACTCCCCCTGCACCCACTACCAACATAGAAAATACGCAAATCCAAATAGCCACCCCCCACGGACCGCTGACAATTACATCAATGTATAAGACCCCCCTCCTCCCCTTACTAAACAGCGACCTCGACTTACTGACTCAAAATAACTACCTGCTCGCAGGAGACAAACTGCAAAGCGACTAGCTGGGGATGCAAACGCAACAACACTAACGGACTAATACTACAGACTTACTTAGACACACACCAGACCACCATACTATCAGCGCCCTCTGAACCAACCCACCTCATCCGACAGCTACCTCATATCTTGGACTTTGTCATACACTCCCCAAATATCTCAATAAGCACTCCACATCCAAATCCAGAACTTGATTCAGACCACCTCCCCATCATTTTCACTACAGATATCCTTTCATACAGCATCACCCTCCCCAACATAACCATAGCTACTGACTGGAAAAAATACAAACACCTTCTATCCAAAAAAGTAAAAACACCCAATGCCCTCCAACCCCTCACGAAATAGACCAGGCCATCCATCACCTTTCACTCCAAATTAACCGAGCCCTAAGCAAAGCCTCCATTTACACCAAAGAAACGAAACCCCGACTACCGGACAACATACTACAACTGCTACGTTACAAACGGAAGACGCAACAGACGTATTACAGAACCCACAAACATGAAGACAAAATGACATATTTATACTACAAACAGACACTACACGAAGCACTACGAGACTACGAGAGACAGAAATGGACCAACACAATTACGGACCTGACGAAGCACCCCAGCAGACTATGGACACTAATAAAAGACTTAAAGACACCGACTCATAACATTTCACCAATTACGAAACCGGACAGAACAAAAACGTACGACCCGAAGACAATGACAGAACTCTTTGCCGACAAACTACAAAACAGATTCACCTCACCTAACACGCCTCTCCCAGAATCCACTATCCTCTACTATCTGAAAACCCCAAACCTCCCACAGCACCTACAGCAACCATGGACTATTACAGACAAAGACGTAACCGACGAACTCAACGTACTTGACGCAGGCAAAGCGACCGGCCCCAGCGGAGTAAAAGCAATTGCACTAAAGCGACTGACGAAAAACGTTACGGACTTCATAACGAAACTATACAACGCCTGCATCACGACCTCTTACTTCCCTAACGACTGGAAAATAGCCAAAATCAAAATGATACCGAAACCTAATAAACCTCACGACAACCCTGACAATTACAGACCAATCTCCCTCCTCCCCATTTTAGGCAAGACACTTGAAAGAATAATACTACGCAAAATTACTCCCATACTGGAAAAAAGACTACGACCGACACAATTTGGCTTTCGAGCAGACAGATCTACTGGACTACAGACGCTACGACTCACCGCAGACATCGCGACTAGACTCCAAGAGCGAGTTAAAAACACCCAGTACCGACCGTGTTCCTCGACTTTACGACTGCCTACGACACTGTACACCACGACTCTCTTATCTATACGAGGTAGGGTCAAAAAGTTCCCGGAATGGTCGCTTACAGTCAAGTATTTGTTAGCTGAAAGGGAAATTTTTGTTTGTGAGGTTGGCATAACTGGTAGTGAATGTGCTTTTGAGGTTAGCAGGCAGTTGTAGTTGGTTCCGTGCGTTCGGTGTTTAATATTGTAGATAGTAGTTTCTTTCTTTCGTCGGATTGTGCAATGTCATTATAGCAGCGTGGCAATATTAAATTCTGTGTGTTGCTGGAGAAATCACCCTCGGAGACTCTTGAGATGCTAAAAAAAGCATACGGAAATTCTGCGAAGAAGAAAACAGCAGTTTACGAGTGGCATAAGCGTTTTCGCGACGGTCGCACAACAATTGAAGATGACGTTCGGACTGGGCGGCCTTCCACTTCCACTACAGACGACAATGTTGAGCGCGTTCGACAAATCGTGCGTGCGGACAGGCGAACAACCATCAATACTATTGCCTCTGAAGTTGGTATTTCACATGGGAGTGTTCACAGCATTCTTCATAATGACTTGAACATGCATCGTGTTTGCTTGCACATTGTTCCAAAAATGTTATCCCCTGAGCAAAAGGAAATGAGAGTGACCATGTCCAGGGACTTGATTGAAATGGCTGATGCACATGACAGCTTCCTGCGCAAAATTGTTACAGGTGATGAGACATGGTGCTTTCTTTACGACCCTCAGACAAAACGGCAGTCCGCTGAATGGAAGTCAAAAACTTCACCAAGAAAACAAAAATTTCGCTTGGACAGAAGCCGGGGTAAGGTGATGTTGGAGGTGTTTTTTGATTACCGTGGAGTGATTCATTATGAATTTATTCCTGAAGGGGAGAACAGTAAATAAAGAATTGTACACAGAGATCTTAAAACGGCTACGAGATGCAATTCGACGAAAACGACCTGAAAAATGGGCAGAGAATGACTGGTGTTGGTTGCACGACAATGCCCCAGCACATCGATCCCTAATGGTGAAACAATACCTTGCCAAGAATAATGTTACCACTCTGGAACATCCTCCATATTCTCCCGATCTCGCACCACCAGATTTCTACCTGTTTCCAAGTTTAAAAATGGCATTGAAGGGACATCGTTTGCTGATTCGTCAGAGGTGATTGAAAATGCGACAGAGCGGCTGAAGGAACTTTCAAAAAACGGCTTTCAAGAGTGTTTCCAACAATTATATGAACGGTGGAATAAATGTGTAGATGCAGGAGGAGAGTATTTTGAAGGGAAATAATGTAAGAATGTTATAAATATTTTTAATAAATTTTTAATAACTAATTCCGGGAACTTTTTGACCCTACTTCGTAAAATCACTCCCCACATCCCGCAATTTCTTCTTCCCCTTTTCAGAAACTATGTTTCAAACGCACTTTCTTCGTTTCCCACCTCGACTCTTCATCCTCCATAAGACCGATCCTCGCCGGCGTCCCCCAAGGGGGCAGTCCTATCTCCAATTCAATTTTCACTATATACCAACGACTTACCGACATCCAAGAAGACAAATGACTACATATACGCAGACGACACTGCCCTGGCTGTGACGAAATCACGACCTCACGCTACGAACATACTGCAACGCGACTTAGACGACATCACACAATGGGCAAAAGATAATAACCTACGACTAAACCCGACCAAAAGCCAGGCAGTGTTCTTTAAAAGAGGAACAACTTTCAAGACAGTCCCCACCCCTCCCCCACTGACCATAGACAACACACCTATCAACTGCACTTACGAAGCAAAATACCTCGCAATCACTCTACACTATAAACTGCTCTGGCACAAGCGCGTAGACGATATTACGCAAAAAGCAAACAGACAAATGAACGCACTGACACCAGTACTGACACACCCACTGACGACGACGAAGACAAAACTTTATATCTACAAGACGTACATCAAACCGATAATGACATACAACTGTGAGACATGGGCCATGACATCAAAAGCTAACTACGACAAACTTACTAAGACTGAAAACAGATTTTTAAGACTAGCCTTCAGACCACCCCCCATGACAAACTACAACAGACTAAGACAATCACTCACTTGACAAAGACATATACGAGACAGCACGACTACGACTGGACAAGGCATTGAAAAATGAAAGTTTCAAACAATTCATCCAAACCAAACAGCACCAGCTAGTTCTATCCAATCCACCCCTTCATATCAGGATTTTTCACCACCCATTCGATATTCTACAACATCCACCACCCAGCACATAACGTCACCACTCACCCTCCGAACCCGGCCATATATGAAACAGATACAACAATAGAACCAGCCTAACCACAACGACAACCTCTTCTCTATTCTTTCGTTCCCCTCTTCTCACCCTCCCCCTCCCCGTCCCGTCTCTCCGAACAACAGCTTGTCTGGGGTAGAGAGAGACTCCTTCCCACATTTCCCCTCCTTTTTCTCCGTTTGCTGCACACAAGCCAGCGCCGCCACAAACCCAACCCGGGAAGAACTGAATAGCAGGCCCGGCGAAGATAGCACCACCTAGGCATGGACCTTTAGGCCGCTCTCCGGCCCTCCAAACCCTTAACCTCTCCCTCTCCATTGCCACCCCTCTCCACGACCGTAAGGAAATCCCAACAATCCTAACCTACTTAACCCAAGCCTATGACACCGTTTCCCACCCGATCCTTCTCATGAAAATCCAACCCTACATCCCAACCCACATCCATGACCTACTAAAAGGTTACCTATCCCAACGATTCTTTCACATCCGATACCTCTCCAAAACCTCTCCCACATACCCTATCCAAGCCGGCGTTCCACAAGGAGCCGTGCTATCCCCTATCCTGTTCTCCATCTACATCAATGATATCCCCCCTATCCCCGGTGTCCAATCCTTCCTATACGCCGATGACCTTGATCTCCTCTCCTCACTCCGCTCCTTACCCCGTTCCCTCAACCGAATCCAACAAGCAATAAACACCTTCACCGACTGGGCAACAAGCAATAACATCATCATTAACCCCGCCAAGACGCAAGCCATCATCTTCTCATACAGACGTCACCACTCCTCACCCCCTCCTATCACCGTAAACGACATCCCCATCCCATGGACAGACACAGTGAATTACCTAGGACTCACCCTCACCCAGCGCCTACAA
Source organism: Acheta domesticus (assembly GCA_031308135.1). Classification (NCBI taxonomy): domain Eukaryota; kingdom Metazoa; phylum Arthropoda; class Insecta; order Orthoptera; family Gryllidae; genus Acheta; species Acheta domesticus. The sequence goes on from JAHLJT010004567.1 coordinate 168,925,947, forward strand.
TGGACCCATCATATTCACCAGACCAGAACTAAAACAGCACGCATCACCGGAGCCCTCTACCCCATCCTTACCCATCCAACCCTTTCCGTTAAAAAGAAATTACAAGCATACTATACCTATATCCGCCCTATCCTCTCCTACGCACATCCCACCTGGTTCACCTCACACCGAAACAGAATCATCATCACCCGCACCGAAAACCACGTCCTCCGATACATCTTCCGCCCTCCTCCAGTCCCCTATTTCAACCACTTCCGACGCCAACACAACATCCCGCATATCCTCACCTACCTCCACAATTCAGCAACCAACCAAATACGAAAATTCATCCATAACCCTCTCTTCCGAAAACTCATCATCCCACACCACAATATCCTCCGAAATCCACCATGCCATAGAACAAAACAGCATCCACTGGATATCCTGCAATTGCCACCATCCTATCACCTGAGCCAGAGGGCGCTCTGACAGACATTAACGTCGACAAGACATACGAAGACAGCTAACGAAACACGAGACTTAAAACTACGCTGCTAATGATAATTATGAACAATGACGAAAATTACCCAAAAATTTCCCTTATCCTTTTCCCCAACTTTTTCCTTCCCCCCATACTTCCCCTACCTAACCTATCCCTCCCGCCTCCTTCATCCTTCCTTTCTTTCCCCCGTCGCCCAGGCACCCTTAACAAAATAACCCTTCATATCCCAACACCCTGACCCCCGATCTCCGTCCCCGTACGGGGGAATGGGGTCGTCAAGCTGTGGATGATCCACGACTCTGACACCCCAACCTTGAAGAGCCCCACCCAAGGGGCAGGCAAGCTGTGATACCCACTACGGACTGGACTGGACACGAAGAGCCGACCCGTACGAGGCATAGCTGTTCTGCGACGTCCGGCTCCGCATACGTCTGTACTGCGCCGTCCGGCAGTCGCGTCAACTGTCCTCCGCCGTGCGGTTCGTGACCTTGGCACTCTCTCGAGTTGAGATTCAGTCTCCTCGTGTTTTCACGTATTTACCGAGATGAGATACAGTCTCCTCGAAATCGTTACGCTCTCCCATGACTTGAGATTCAGTCTCCTCGTGTTGTTTACTTTGTTTACCGAGTTGAGATAGTCTCCTCGAAACCGTTACGCAGAAACGAACTGAGGCCGAAACTTCGTCCTCAACGGGCGAAAAGCGGCTCGCGGTGGGCATCTAACCGTGCCCGTAAGCATCATCAGAAGAAGGTCTTCGACTTCTCAGCCGTGCCGAGGGAGGTGTACCTGGAAGCACTGCGCTATCTTGCCGTAAAGGAACCACCCGACCAGGAAGGCGCTAAAGCAGATGGGAGCGGCTTCGGCCGCGCTCCATGATGTCCGGATCCAGCGCAGAAGCCATGGACGCAGAGGGTATACCGCCAGCGGCTAGCGACCTTGAAAGGAACGCCTCTAAGAGGGACCTCTCTTCCTCCCCCACCCGAGGAATCCCTCCAGATGAAACCGACACTTCCGTGGAGAATACCAATTTCCTAAGAAAACCGCCAGAATCCAGCCACCTTATGCACCCTAGCAAATCCCTCTGGAGAACTCTTTTGGCCTCTTATCAACAAACGACTCCTCTTCACAAAATGCTGCTGAACAAATCCTGGCCCATCTTCTTCAAGTTCTGATGCAAATTTCCAAAACCAGCCTCCTCCCACACGCCAAACCACCACACCGCCTGCCTCACGACCCAGAATTGGTCAATTTAAGATCGACTTGAATGCAATGTTCAGTGTTCATGACTTGACAAAAGACATGAGCGACTATTGCAATAAGCAATTAACAGTCAAATGTACCAGGACAGAACTAATCATCACCCTAAAGACAGTTCGACCGCACGTTCAAATCAAGGACAGACTCAAAAAAATCCAGACGGACCCTGACCTGAATGCACTGTATTTTCCACAGATTTTTTACTGTTTCAATAGGGCTACTGAAGACATCCGGGACAGAATTGTCCTTAAAGGTTTACCCCCAAATTTCCCCACAGAGACTGTTAGAGACCACATGAAAGACCTCAACTTGACAGCTTACCATATCTCTGAAATGCAAAGACGTGAAAATGGAAAACTTATCCCCCTTGGCTTGATGATTATCGAAGTTCCAAAGAAAGACATCACCCAAATTAAGCAGACCCTGAGGTATGTTGGCAACTATAGCATAAAAATTGAAGACTGCAAACAGACCAACCACATCCCCCAGTGCAAAAACTGCCTCAAACTCTTTCACACAAGGACCTACTGCAGACGACAGACTTTCTGTGCCCTCTGTGCTCTCCCTCATCAAACAGAACTCTGCCGCCAAGCAAAATCTACCACCCCCACTTTCAAATGTCTAAATCACCCCGCCTATGACCCCTCATGCACCTACATCCTCCATGCACGCCAAATGCGTGCAGAACAATTAACAAAAACAGCAGCCGCAGCAAATGCTGCCTCTACCACCTTCACTTTCAACCCTAGTTCTTTCCCTCAACTCACTGCAGAACCCCAAACCCAATCATACTCAGCTATAGTGAACCAAACTTTATCAAGCCAACCATCATCTTCATCTCAGTCTAACTCTTCATTTCTTGGTGACCTGAAAGAACTCTTCCCTTTACTAAAATCCTTCAACCTTCCCAAAATCTTACAAGGCATCAAAGCCATCATTGAAATTTTTAAACGCCCTGAAGATATTCTTACCAAACTCCTCCCCGCTGACATGAAAATTACTGAGCTCGCCAACTAATGACCCCTCCCCGCTTTCAATTCCTCTCTTCTTGGAACGCACGCGGCGGTATAAATCATAAGAAACCTCTTCTCTCCCAATTTCTGAAAGACCACTCCGTCGGGATCCTCTGCCTGCAGGAAACCTGGCTTAAACTAAACATCCCTTTCTCTCTTCCAAATTTCATCATTCACCGAAACGACCGTCTCAGCCATAACGGAGACACGGCCATCCTTATCAGAAACTCCACACTCAAACGATCAACTCCCTAACACCTCTGCTCTTGAATGCTCTGCAGTAATCATTAGAACCCCTACCACTCAGACCAAACACAATTATCCCCGATTCCGACCTCTCTATTTTTCAAAATTTCCCATACCCTTTTATTTTAGCAGGAGATATTAACTCGAAATCCCACAAGAGGGGCTGCCGGACTTACAACGCACCTGGACGAAGGCTTGAAACGTTTCTTAATTCCCATCAATCCATAATAGTCAAAAGCCCCTCCGAGCCCACTAACTTCATTCAAGATAGACCGAACGACATCCTGGATATCATTCTTCACTCCGCGAACCTCACTGTCTCCACCCCGATACCAAAATTTGATCTTTTCGATTATTCAGACCATCTACCAATCCTCTTCACCACAACATCTACTACCCCCTTCTACACACCACAACCACCTCCCAAACCCAAAACAGACTGGAAATCCTTTTCTGATATTCTATCAAAAAAGATCCACTCCCCCTACCATTCTAACTATTCTAGACATTAATAAATCGGTAACCCACCTAACCCAACAGATCAAAAATGCATATAAAAGAACAACCTCCTTCACCAAAAACCAACACCCCATTCTTCCCAATGACATTCTGACAATCATTCGACTAAAAAGACGGACGCAAAGCCAGTTCTACAAACATAGACGGGACGAAGACAAAAGACGACTAAAACAACTACAGAAACAAATTCACAACCTACTACAACGACACGAACGACCGACATTTGACAACATTATGGACAACGGCAGCCCCGACCTAATACAAAAAGTTATTCGCACCATCAGAGCACCCCTACTTTCATCTCACCTCTCCAAATGCCCGATAACACACTCTTTCGACCTACAAACCATCACCAACACCTTTGCCCAATCCCTGGCCGTGCACTTCCAACCACAAAATCTCCTCATCCCCGATTCAGTTCTTTTAAAATATCTAAAAACCGTACACCCGCCCTTAAGTTCTCAAAAACCTTTCACCACATCCACTCAAGAAATTAAACAGTCATCCTTTCCATCAATAGCAATAAAGCTCCAGGTCCCGACGGAGTTCTCCCTTCCCAACTTAAACACCTTCCAAAAATGCTTTAGACCCTCTTATCAAAATTTACGACTCCTGTTTCTCACTGTCCTATTTCCCAAACCTTTGGAAAACCGCCCGTGTTGTTATGATCCCCAAACCCGGCAAAGATCATCGGCAACCCTCTAACTATCGCCCTATCAGCCTCCTTCCCATTCTTGGAAAAATCTTCGAAAAAATAATTCTTCTCTACCTCCTCCCAATCATAAACCCCATCATTCGCCCAGTTCAATTCGGCTTCAGGGAGGGCCGCCCGGCGGCTCTCCAAACCCTCAACTCCGCTATGACAATAGCAACGGAACTTAGATCAAAAAAGGAAATCCCCCCTATCTTCACAGATCTTTCCCACGCCTATGACACCGTTGCGCATAACATTCTTCTTACGAAACTTCACCCTTACATCCCAACCCATCACTATACTCTTCTTCAAAATTATCTCCAAGACAGATTCTTCTTCGTTCGGCACTTGTCTAAATCTTCCCCAACCTATCAGATTCATGCCGGCGTCCCTCAGGGCAATGATATCCCTTCCACGCACGGTGTCAAGGCGTTCCTCTATGCCGATGACTTTGCATTCCTCTCCACTTTCAGATCCCTTTCCGCTTCTTTCACCCAGCTTCAAAACTGCTTATACACCCTCCACCTCTGGGCCCAACAAAATTCTATCACAATCAACCCTTCTAAATGTCAGGCTATTCTTTTCTCTTTTCACGACACTCCTTCTTTTCTTCCTCCTCTTCATATCTCTCAAAAATCTATCAACTGGTCACCAACTGTAAAATATCTCGGCACTCACTTTACCTTCCGTCTTCCTTGGACTCATATCACACAAGCCATTACCAAAGCTCACCGAATCACAAACCTTCTTCAACCCATCCTCACCCACCACTCTCTTTCTTTCAAGAAAAAACTTACTATTCACTTTATCTATATCCGCCCTATTATCGCCTATGCCCACCCCACTTGGTTTAATACAACTACAGAAAATCACCAAAAAATCACGCGCATGGAAAACAGAATGATCCGCCTCATCTTCCAACCTCCCCCGCTAACCAAATACGACATTCGCTCCCAGCACCAAATACCCCACATTCTTCATTTTCTCCATCCTTCTCAAAACCAAATCAACAACTTCATTGCTGACCCAACCTACAACTATCTCCTCACTCCCCATCTCCGCATTCTTCAAGATCCATACCTCAATAGATACAAAAAACATCCAATTGAAACTCTCAAACTTCCACCACCACCCACCTAAGCCAAAGGCACAGAGAGACCAACCTGACGCTACAAAGACACGTTGACAAAATTTCAGACCAATCCAAACCACAATCAAACCTCCTCTATCAAATAAAAGGCAGCAAACAAAACATTTTCTCTTCCCGTCTCTCTTTACTCTTTACCTTAACAAAATAACCTGTCAACCTTTAAACAAAATAACCTCTCTCTTTCAAAGCTCCACCAACACCCAAAACGAAATAACCTCTCTTACCTTTAACAAAATAACCCCTATGTCTCTTTCTTTTCCCAACAACCTAATCCCCGTCCTCCTATGGGGGAAGGTTACTAGCAAGCACCATAACAAAAACATTCTCACCACACAAGAATGAAGAGCCAGTTTAATTACTGGCAGGCATTCTGGAACAACACCATCCTCGCTCGACTCGGTTCGGCACACGAATAGCGAGAATCATAATTCACAGCATCATTATTGTGCGAGTACCATTGTTTCGAAGTTATACTTGTGATTGTGGTATCGACCTGGACTTTCTCTTTGGATTTTGGACTACTCGGCGCCCAGTTTCGTCTTTGACATCTCTTCACGGACATCGGACGTCGGCAACCCGGCTTCGCCCCTGGCATCTCTTCACGGACTTCGGACACCCGGCTTCGCCCCTGGCATCTCTTCACGGACTTCGGACACCCGGCTTCGCCCCTGGCATCTCTTCACGGACTTCGGACACCCGGCTTCGCCCCTGCATCTCTTCACGGACTTCGGACACCCGGCTTCGCCCCTGGCATCTCTTCACGGACTTCGGCAACCCGGCTTCGCCCCTGGCATCTCTTCACGTACTTCGGCACCCGGCTTCGCTTCTGGCATCTCTTCAAGGATCTTCGGACATCGGCTTCGCTTTTGGCTTCCCCTTCACGGACTTCGGACACCCGGCTCTGCTTCTGGCTTCTCTTCACGGACTTCGGACACCCCAGGCTTCGCTTCTGGTCTCTCTTCACGTCGTCCCTGGCCTGACTCTGGTAACACTACCTGACAACCCATCTCTGGTTGCGGATGAGTGTCACGAACCCGACTGGCCTAAGAGGATACACCTCTGCTGACGGACAACACCGCACGGCTGCAGCAGCAGCCAGCAAAAATGGATCCACCGGACAAAAGCCACCTGCCGATAAGGGCTCCCAACACCAGGAAAACTCGACGACCGGCGAAAGAAACGACCTCACAAGCACGAGGGAACAAAAGAAAACCAAACTGCTCCACGAAGCCCGCGGAATGTCAGACAGTGACATGGCAAGTAGTGGACGAGAACCCCGCAGAGACGCGCGGCAAAGGCAAGGGCAAGGGCAAAAACTCAGCCATCGCTGGACAAGCGGGAAGCAAGATTGGAGGAGAGGATGGCGAAATCTATGAATTCTCAACCAAATTGCGCGCACCCTCCTTCCATCACTACCTCCTATCATTTCAATGAATAACCGCTTTGATTTGTTTAACCAAGAACAGACTGTTGGACCAGGACCTTTTGCAGATGACGCACATGACACAAAAAAAACCAACCAGACCGACTCCAGGACCAAAATCTCGAATTGGAGCTTATCACCTGGACCTCAACAAAATTATTGACTGTAAAACCCTTATAACAGTTCTAAATGAATGGACCAAAAATAGTGTCGACGCTCGTTTGCAACAGGACTCAACTGGTCATACAACCCCAGACAATGACTGCCCACCATAAAGTGGGGCAAAGACTCGAGCTCTTAAACAAGACACCAATTTACGGAAACTTTACTTCTTTGACCAGCCAACTTCTATCATCGTGCAATAGCTACTCCGAGAGAAAAGTTTTGTAATTAAAGGACTACCCCTGAACTCAACACACAGGATCTTCTGACTGCTACGCGACCATACGGCATCTCCCATATACCAACTATCAGAAATGCAAAAAATGGAGCAAGACAAAACTATAAGACATGAGACGGACAAGACTTGATACCGACCATAAAGGCAACAATCAAATACGTGTCGTACAACTGTGTTACAATTTTCTCCTACATCAACAACAGGATCCCGCGTTGCAACAAAACAGGTGCCAACAATTTGGGCACACAAAGACCCACTGCTCCAGGAAATGGGTCTGCGGCAAATGCGCAGAATCACATTGCACCCCTTCTGCACCAGCAGCCATAAAAAGTTGCCAACTGCTCACAAACCCACGAAGCATCCTGCCCGGATGTGCTGCTTTTCAGCTTGCCAACAACTCCCGATTACAACAACCAATCGCCAGACTATAAGAAAGATGCAACACAACCCCAACAACCAGCCGCCACCAGACTTCTCCTTTTGCCTTCCCCCCATTGACGGAAAGAACGTTCGCAGATACACCGCCAAGATACCACAGCCAGGACTCTCCGACTACAACCAGTAACAGCACTAGCAACACCATAAAGGACATCATCGACTTCATCAAGAACAACATTACTAGAATCTATCCAGATAACACTAGTCACACTGATTTGGTACAGACGAAATGCATGGTAAGTTTCTTAATGCCCAGTAGGAACGTGAAATGTGAAATCAAATGAATCTATCACGTCAGGATTACAAGTTATGGACAAAAAACCATTTTAAGAGCGTAAATGAATACCCATTTAAGGTTTATTGCACTATGTGTTTGAAGTCAATGAACGTAGTAAAATACAAAACTATTATTGAGGAATGTGTAAATTACTTTCTATATTGGACTTACTAAATGTTCCTTTTATGTTATTTCTCCATTTATTGTTATTTTTTTGTTTACAGTACAGTGACAAGTGTTGGAGTTCGTTTCACCTTGGCAACCATGAAGAAATCAACACGTGGGTGTATTAATCATCCCGATACATTTTGTTATATCTGTGGTGAATTTACGACAAGAAAACAACGACGACCGATTTCTAAACGTCTCAAGATATCGTATGGGATGTATTTCAAATGTCAACTGGGAGATCAGGATAAGAAGTGGGCACCGCACATAACTTGCACAAGGTGCAATTCTAAACTGACCCAATGGTTGAATGGTAAGAACGAGCACTTACCTTTTGCAATACCCATGGTCTGGCGTGAGCAAAGAACCATGTAGACGATTGCTACTTCTGTTTTGACGAACGTTAACGGATTTTCGTCAAAGAATAAGAAACATATAGAGTACCCCAATGTACCGTCAGCAATACGGCCCATACCCCATGCACAAGACTTACCAGTTCCCCACCTCCATCTACATGGGAAGAAATACCTGATGATGGCTCAATGTCGACAAACTCTGAAAGTGCACAATTTCAGTCCAGTGGGGAAGAACACAATCTAGAAGAAGGCCCACATTTAATAAAACAGGCAGAATAAAATGACTTAGTACGCGATTTATTCTTATCCAAGGAGCAATCAGAACTTTTAGCGTCACGTCTAAAGGAATGGAATGTTCTTAATGAAGAAACGAAGGTTACCTATTTCCGAGGGCGCAATAAAGATTTGATGACTTATTACAGTTCAGTGGAGAGCATTTGTGCTTGTGTAGACGTATCAGGTTTTAATGAAGGCACTAGACATACAATATCTTGACGAGGAATGGCGTTTGTTTGTCGATGCCTCAAAAAGAAGCCTTAAAGCTGTGCTGTTACATAATGGTAACAAGTTGCCATCTGTACCTGTGGGTTTTCTGTGTCAATGAAAGAATCTTATGAAAATTTGTCAAGATATTGCAAGCATAAAGTATAAGAAACACAATTGGAAAATATGTGGTGATTTGAAAGTCATTGGTTTATTGCTTGGTCTTCAGAGTGGCTTCACAAAATATTGTTGTTTCCTTGTCTCTGGGACAGTCGAGCAACAGACAGACATTATACTGTTGAGCACTGGCCACAACGAGAGGAATTTACTCCTGGGCGAGACAACGTGAAACATATTCCACTGGTGGATCCTCAAAATGTTTTTCTTCCTCCGCTACATATTAAGTTAGGTCTCATGAAGAACTTGGTTAAGGGAATGGACAAAAGTGGTGATGGATTCAAGTATTTACATTCAGTGTTTCCACAAATTAGTGATGCGAATTAAAAGGCATTTTTATAGGGCCACAGATCAAAAGGTTAATGGATGACAGAGATTTTGAAGCAAAGTTAAATCCGCTAGAGCTTCCAGCCTGGCGTTCGTTCAAGGATGTTGTCCACGGTTTCCTAGGGAATACTAGAGCAGAAAACAGTGACGTACTGATAGGAACACTTTTGAAGAACTATAAAAACCTTGATGTAGAATGTCCTTAAAAATGCACTTTCTCCACAGCCATTTGTTTTTTTCCCTCCCAACCTTGGGGAAGTAAGCGATGAACACGGGGGAAGTTCCACCAGGATATACTGCAGATAGAAAATCGCTATAAAGGCAGATGGAATCCCTCAATGTTGAGTGACTATTGTTGGTTTTTAAAGCGGGAAACATGTGCATCCCACAGCAGGAAGTGCTCATTAAAGAAATTTAAACCTGTTCCATTATCCACTCAATAAACATTATTGTCTCATTGTATAAATGCAAAATGGAAGGAAATATGTGCTAATATATTTAACATAAGGTATAAATGTGTTAAACAACTGTTTTTTTTTTTTCGGTTTACCATCCTTAATTATTCGTCTGTATTTTTATTTTCATTCAATATTCTTAATGCAAATAACTTTAAAATGTTGTAACTCTGAAATGGAGGGTGATGAGGCAAATCTATTTGCATGTTTGGATTCAGCATGTACGAAATAATAAAGATCACCAAGTTTTCTTTCTGTACCTTACAAAAAAATTTTTTTTTGTTTGATTGGTTTAATCAAAGACTTATTAATATTTTTAAGGACTGCCACATTCTCACGAAACTACTGACTGCTGCGACAAAAT
>JAHLJT010004567.1:168937174-168969317 GCA_031308135.1 Acheta domesticus
TTCAACCATTCGTTATTTATTCTAAGTATAAAATTACTATGAAAATAATAAAAAGCATAATCTACGAAGTGTAGTTTAGGTTATTAATGTAATTTTTATGAGTTTCATATTACTTGCAAGATTAATACCTTTCCTTTCACCTCTTTTCAGATCGGCGAGGCAGTCTTACGGTGATGATGCCGTAGATACGTTGAACTTCGGCGAGATTCGGATATGTGCACTATCAAGTGTAAGGTGTCTTCCGAACACAAAATTAGGTCAAAATCTTATGCAGCGACCATGATTGTCGACGAAAAAGAGGACAAAATCGTAACTGTGCAGTGCCGTGATTGTATTGCATCAGTGGGATGTTTGCAAACATGCTGTGGCTTTCCTAATGTGGTTCCACAGGAGAAGTTAAGAACCATCCACATCTGAGATTCAGATTACTGGAGAAAATCAAAACTAGCTGAAGTTGGTACTAGTGTTACATATACTACTGCAAGGGAGCCATCAGATAGTAAAAGACCGCGTGCTACACAGACTGCAGTTCAAAATAGTAGGCTTATAGTGCCAAAATATGAGAAATTGTGTATTTAAATATGGGCGTATTACAGCTTCTAAAGCATATGAAGCAAGTAAATGCCATAGAGCAGATGGTGCATTAATAGCCACGATTATGGGAGCCAAAATCCCGGACACGAAAGCGATGAAGAGACGACGGGAATTGGAATGCCAAGTGAAAAAAGCTGTGGAAAAGAAACTAGGCGGGAGAGTAGAAGAATGTAGATTGTTTATTTCCTCAAAATACCCTTTCATAGCTGGTTCGCCTGGCGGCATTTACGAAAATAAAATTTGTAGCGAAATAAAACGCCCCACCAGCGAAACAAACCATAAAAGCAATTTGAAAGACAATAAAGTGACTGAGAAATATATGGCACAGATCCAAATTCAGATGTTCGTGACATATTTGAAATATTGTTACTTTTGTGTTGCTGACAGGAGCTTTGAAGTCACCAGCCATGTAGAAATAATGTTGATTGAATACAACGAAAGTGTACTTCAGCGCTGTTTCCAATATATGCCTATTTTGAAAAAAAATGTATATCCAGTTTTGTGTGATAGTGCAAAATAAAATTAGTCAGGACATTCAATTATTTATTTCTTCAAAAAATTCTCGATATATCACATGCTTAGAACTTAAACTATACAAAAACTTTTTAAACCACACACAACACGATTTGGCATATACCTTGTACCTTGTAGTTCGTTCCACACCGATGACGCGTTCTGAGGAGACATGATGTACCGTTTACGCGGCATTTTTAAACAAATAACCTTTTATACGTAGTTTTGGATACATACACAACTTTATTTACATAAAATAATATTTTTATGGTTTTATATGACTTATTATGATTAATTTTAAACACTTTCTGAAAAGTTGTCCGATTCCCTATTTCATCCTGTACGTTGATTGTGATCCAGCGGATGGAGAATTGGTATGAACTAACCTTAGATTGAACAGTGGTACTGCGTATGCTAGAAAGCGTCTCATCACCATAAAAGCACGAGATATTTTTTGCCAACATATTCGCTAGTCGATATTTACTAATTCGCTTCGCGAGTTTTGTGTCGAGGACATCTATACTTGACATGGATCACACAACGAGCCCACGAGCGTACTTCGAGCAGTCTGCTCCGTCGTTGCGTCTGAAGATACAGAGCAAAAACGGTAGCTGTAGCTTGACTACGAACAGCAGCCGACCGAGCGGCCATTGCTCCTTGGGGGCAATGGCAGACCACGGGGGGCAGAGCTCCAGTGCCCCGACCGACGACATGGACGGGACGTCAGGTCCCTACACCGCCAACTACATCTGGGCAGACCTTTAGCACGACGCCGGAATTAGTCCAAAAAAGAAGAGACCATCCAGCTTGAGTCGAAAGGGCAGCAGCAGAGACCACAGCAGGGAGACGTCGCCCAAGGGAACTGACCGGCAAAAGGGTGTGAGTAGCGCTGGCAGTGCAGCACTCCCTTCCCAACTACTACCTGCGTCATTTTTGGCCATCCCAAACAAGAACCCGACCGACACCCACCTCAGAACTACTGCAATGACCAACGACGGCTTCCAGATCCCAGACCGCAGACATGCGTGCAAGACTCCTGTGACAAAAGACCCTCCACCTGAGACTACCTCAAACCAGTTTGACCCTCTGACTCCCAAAGAAACAAGAACCGACCAACAACCAGACTACAACTGAAGAGACCATTAAACAGACTACACCAATCAACCCCACCCCAGCACCACGACCGACAATTGGAGCCATCCATATTGACCACAAAGGACTGACTCACCCCCAACTGCTACTGAATGACCTACAACGACACGTACCGAACGGCTTTACTGCAAGAAGCACCAGGACAGCTCTGATCTTACAACCAAAGAGTGTAAAGACTCACCAAACAATCATGAAGGCACTTGAGGACATTGAACTGGACGTGACTCTCAGGACTAGATACTTTGTAACTCAAAAATCAATAAAAATTTTATTTTGATATTTTGTGTAGTGCTTTATTTAATCATTGTGAACAAATGCTGAGAATATCTCCTTTCTCAGCATTCTCCCTCCTTTCTCAGATAACACAGAACATTCCTTTTTCTCGTAAAAAAGGCGAAGAGCCTGGGGAGAGAGGGAGAGAGAGAGAGAGAGAGAGAGGACATTTCTGCCAGAGAGAAAGCAAGGTGATGCCTTTGGCGGCCATCTCTTCCCTTAGAGCAGAGCAGGAGAGCATGCTCCACGGTAAGATCCGTGTCAATTATCGCAGGTAGGGGGTCGGTCACCGCGGAGAAGATATCCGCGGGAGAAATGGCAGTGACCTACCCCAAGGCGTGCATAATAACCTCTCGTCGTGTCTAGAGCCGCGAGATAAGGATGCCTAGTATTTATAGACCCATAATCTCCCGAGTCTGTGATGGAATTCAGCCAACGAAGTATTTAGAATTACGAAGATAGACCATTACACAGTTGCATATGCCTCGTGGGCGAGTTCCGAGCTATTTTGAATATACAGTGATTTAGTGTGATTACAAGTATGCAAACTTGTTAATTAAATTTACATTAATTAAATTAAAATTACAAGTATGCAAATTTATTAATTAGTATGTTTATGTAACTTAAAGAATAGTTTTTGACAATGAATTCTGAACAGTTTACAGGATAAACGTTTTTCTCAGCTTTCCAATGAAGAAACGCTAAGGATAAAAGAACTCGACAGCCGACACATCGTTGCCATATGTGAATACAGGCAAATTGTAAAGAAAGGAAAATGACAATTAAGAAAGATTTTAAAGAGAAGATTACTTTATAAATGTATAGCTCTTTGGATGTGGTGCAAAAATTGTTTTCTTTTGCATGTATTGTTTGGAAGATACTGTTTTTGGATATTGCTGGGCGAAATCAGGAATCGCTGATTTGAATTATGAGTGTTTATATTGTAGTGATACCGAATCCATTACGGCTGCGAGCCTGAGAATTGCTCCGCGTCGCGCGACAGAGGGGTCGACGGCGGCGCCAGGGTTCTGTCAGGCTACCCGCCGCACCCACCCCCTAAAATTCGTCACACCCAAGTGTCCCGCGGCCTGGGGGGTCTTGTCGTGCACGCGGCACTGCAGTACTTTTCCGCGGCGCCCCTCGCCCTCCCCATCCTCCCTTGAGATTTTCGTTCCTCCCCAGTCATTAATTTCTGCCCGTTTGACAGAAAATTGAAGCGAGAAAGAACGAGTGCAGGTTTCTCTCTCATTTCTCGGCCCCAAAAACTTCCGATGATTGGGCGGAATTATTCTACGACGCAATACCCTTTCGCCAATAGCCGCCGGACGTAGGCAAAGCTCTAGAATGTTCTAGAACATTCTGAGGGAATTTGGTGGGGAAGGGAGGCTCGAAGGACTTCGTGCAGGCGACATCAGGACAGAAGGTGTGAGGCCATCACAGAGAGAGGGTGTGAGGCCGTCACAGAGAGAACGTGAGAGGCGGTCAGGGGGACGAGACGTTATTGTGGAGGCGCCCGGCGTCAGAGATAAAGTTTTGTTTCTTAGTTGGACTTATAAGAAAACGGAGTTTTCGAGGAGAATTTGTGCGCGGTTCTTAAATAAGTGTAGACCGCGGATTGTGAAAAGTTTTATTGACATTCTAATAGTTCAGAAAAAGTATCTGACTTGTGCTCGTGTTTGGAACATTATCGTGGAACAATTTGATCATTCACGAACTTCTACGAACTCTAAAGTACCGTGCGGTGAACCGAAAGTGACAAGGTCATTCAACTGTGCAGACATTATCTGATCATTAGCGACAGTAAGTGAGCGGCGCTGTGTGTTGGGCCAGCACCCCTACAACCCCGTCTTCCACCTGGCTCGGCCCTGCGCGCCCCTTTGTGCGGCGTCCCACGACGCTCGCGCCGCCCCTGCCAGCCAGCTGGCGGCCCGAGGTCGTTCAACTCTGGTTTGTTGTGCACGCCGCCCCGCTAAGGCGGTATCTTTTTCGTTCTTTTGGCGCGCCCGTGGTCGAAAGGCATAAACAGTTTGGTGAACAATCTTTAATTACCTTTGACCGGGCGACGAAGAGAAGATTCCCGGCCGCGCTTGGCTGTCAAGAGGGAATCAGCGTAGAGGAAAATACTGTTCTTTTTACTGAAGTAATTTTCACTTTTCAATTTATTTTATTATTTTATGTGTGCATGTCATTTTGGAATTGGGGAAAGGGGAGCATGCTCGCCGACATGAGTGGTAAAATCTTGCAATTTTTTTTATTAAATAAAAGCCACCTGTTTGTTAACATGAGTAAATGTCTCTTATTTTACACCGGCCACCAACTTCATCTTCATCAATTTAGGCAAGCCTTTCTACCGACTGAGCGAGCCGGCTACCACGTCTACGGCGCCCAACCGACAGACGGGTAGTCGCAATATAAAAACCATGAATCATGAACTGCACACATAAAACATATTTTGAAGTTCACATTATTTGGAAATACCAGTATAGCACCATAGCTGGATGTTGCTTACAGGAGAAAGATAGCAGACGAAAATGAAAAAAATCGGCGTAACAGGTATATCATTAACAATTTAATTAACGGTGACCGTTTCTGCAGGTTTCTGTTAGAGGAGATCTGTTGAGAATAAATTTCACAAATTAAGAATGAAGATTACCCTTATCACGTATTGCAGAAGAAACCACCGACATATCTAATTCAGTTCAAATGGATATTGTTTTTAGTTACGTTACCAATCGACAACCCATAGAAAGATTTTAAAGTTTTATTTCTCCTTCATAACACACTTGAATCAGTTCCAACATAAATGTTTGAATCAGGACAGAACCGAGATTTTATTTCCTCAATACAGATGACAGTACCAAATTGGAATGTTTTAAATCCACGCGCTCAAGAGTTAATGAAGGAAATCATGTGTTGTGCTTTGCTCGCAAATACAAAGAGATACAGGACAAAAAAGACCTTTATGGGACACCAAGACGCAAGAAAAGACGAGTCGAATGAGGAAACCTTATCTGCAGTTGGGACCCAAGATGAACCAACCGTGTCAATGTTTGGACTCCATCTCCTGTGGCCTCCACTTCACAAGTTGCACAGCCTGAAGATCATTCTGAAAGAGGGTCTTCGAGTACACTCGAAATAGAAAGAGCCACCTATTGAGGCTATTAGGTTTGAGATCAAATATTTAGCCTTACCGGAGAAGGCCTGTGAGCTATGCGAGGAACACTGTTAGGGCCCACAGCAAAGGAGAAGTAAATACATTTTATTTCATACAACGCAAGGCAGAACGGTTGATCTGTATTCGACACAGCGCCCGAACGTTGCGCCGAACGGCACGCCACCAGAAGCCGCCCACGGCCTTCGAATCGCACGTGTGTGCCTCGCCTCTCGCAACGGACAGAACTTTCCAGAATGCCAAATCTATCGCCAAATTTAAATGGCAGTTTGTGATAGGCTATTGCCATCCCCTCCCCCTGTGCGCAGGAGCGCTGGCGACCTAACGATGCTCCGTCTCTGATCTGAAAAATCAGTTCCGCAGAAGGCCACGCGAGAGACACACGTGTGCCGCGGCTCCGTGCGGCAATCGCACGTAAATCTTTCTTGTGCAACCTCGGGCTGTTCCCAGTTCGCATATTTAACCCATTAAGTCCCAACGTTGCATAAACGCAACACTTAATACATATATTTTTAAATAAAATGATTCGATACAAATTTGTTCTGTAGCACTTTCACACTAAGAATAAATATTATTGTTTCAGTTTTGTTGTATTCATTCATATTCTAGCGTAAATCTGCTTTTGTTGAATTTCCAAACTCGGAGATTTTATAATGGATTGTGTCATCGATATTCAATTATTAATTTAATTATTACACAATTTTCTTTTTTTACAATATATTACTCGACAATCTTCCTTGAACCTTCTATTATCATTTTAGAATATTTATTATGAAGATAAGTTCATACACTGCTTATTATTGATCATTTACAATAATGTTGCGTTTACGCAACTTTGGGATTAGCGGGGTATATGGTTTTGCATTATAGAACAAATGCAGTTCCAATGTAAGCTTTGAGGAACACACACCTCACTACCGTGTCTTATTTCCGTCTCTGATATAATTATCTCTTCTTGTAAATAAAGTTCCTTATCTTACATTGTTGCATTTCGTTCATCTGTGCTCAGTACACATTTCGCTTTCTGTAACGTTACACGGCGCAGATTTACTGCTCGAACAAAATTTGCAGTTTATGTATTCGGTAAGTTGAATTTCAATGTAATATTGCATAGAACAATGAGTAAGATATTTTAGAAAAAATATAATAAATACCTTTGTAAAAAGGAATATAAATAACGCTACAAGATTAATTATTTATTTTAAATAAAAATGTTTATTTCAGGAATGACAGACGAATATAAAAGACCTGTCAACTGCGGAGCTAATTTCAGTGTTGGAGGCAGACGAAGACCTCAATTTTTGCAAACATGATTGATGCAGTATACATTCCTCCTAATGTGGACGAAATCACAGATGAGGAAAATATAGATGATGATCTTCTGGAGGAAAAGGAAATAGAAGCCGACGTCGCAGGTACGTTTGAAATTCGTACGCACACCGAGCATGACGAAGTGACTGTGTCCAAAGCGGAAGAACCCGGAACTTCTGCCATGAAAAAGAAGCGAGATGGGAAAATGAAGAAAGACGATATTCCAAACTAGAAGAAGGTAGAACCTACCTATATTTCTTCGCCTCAACCGGAAGAACTACTAAAACAAGAGGAAATAAAGAACACAGTAGGCGGGCGTTCCCCGTTTGAAGTTTCTTCGTCGTATTTTGATGTGAATGTACTGTCCAAAATTGTGGAATTCACAAATATGCACAAGACAATAATCGCCACTCATTTCGAATTGACATTTCATTATTAAAAAAATTTATGGGAATAATGATTTTGTCAGGGTATCACACATTACCTGCCATAAAGTTGTATTGGTCCAAAAATGAAGACAAAGGATTGCCACTTGTCAGAAAGTGCATGTGTCGCAACACATTCTTGTCAATCAAACAAAACATTCATTTGTCTGACAATAACAACCTTGATCACAATGATAAGTTTGCAAAACTCAGGCCTATCTTTGATATTATTAATGAAAAATATCTCCAATTTGGTATATTTTCGCACAATTCGTCCACTGATGAAGAAATGGTGCCTTGTTTTGGGAGGGCATTCTTGTAAAATGTTCATGAGAGGGAAGCCAGTAAGATTTGGCTTCAAGTTGTGGTGCTTGTGCAGTTCAGTGGTTACCTGTTCAAATTTATTCCATATGGTGGAAAGAAGGCAGGCAGAGAAAAGTTTGAATTTAATTTGGGTGAGGAAGTAGTCATAAATTTACTTTTGGTTAAAGGTAAACCGTCTCGCTATTGTATATATTTTGATAATTTCTTCTCTTCATACAATTTATTTCGTATTTTGAAGCTAAAGGGATTTTTTGCTACTGGCACAATTCGCGAGAACCATACTGCAAAATGTCCATTAGAATCAACCTCAACAATGAAGAAAAAGGAAAAAGCTTTTATGATTTTGCTTTCGAAGAAGAGTCGAAAGTAATGATGGTTAGGTGGAATGACAACTCCATTGTTACAGTTGCTAGCAACAATGGCACCATTCAGCCCTTGGCAAATGCCAAAAGATACAAGAGGAAAGAAAAGAAGTCTGTTTCTGTCCCACAGCCCAACGTAATTGCGAAGTACAATAAATATATGGGGGTGTTGATTTAGATGATAACGCCATTGCAAATTACAGAATTCAGATGAGAAGCAAAAAATGGTGGTGGGCCTCTATTTACCAACTTGATTGACAGTGCAATAGTAAACTCATGGAAATCATACAATATTCAAATGAAGATAAAATGTCGCAGCTAGAATTTCGTTCTTATTTAGCCATGACCCTAATTAAATCAGAGGAAGGCCCATTCCTCAAAATGCTAAAATGAGCAATTCTTGTCTTATCATTATGCAATTTTGCATGAACAATAACAACATAATTATTATATCACATGCAAAATTTGAACTCTGTATGTTGAATAATTCACTAGATATTAAGGGTTTAATTAAATTTTTAATCGATTAATTAAAATTCTACTTGAAATAATGAGCCATTCACTCTCAAAATTTTATTTTTCTTCCTTAAGATCACATAAACAAACTGATAACCGATTTTAATTGAAATGTCAATGGGATTGTTAATAAAAAATGACAAATTCTCTTTTAATTTTTTCATTGATTTTTTAAGTGATGGTCACACAAAATATTTAATTATATGGATATTAATAACTGTATCAAAAAAAACCTCTATCACTTTATTAATACACATTTTATGTACCTTAGGTAAAAACTTCAAAGAATTGCAATGAAATTTGCAAAGGAGCATATTGAAATTATGAAAATGCTGAAAAAATGTTATGCGAGTATCATATAAAGTTCTTTGCCATATTCCTGCACACCTAAAATTGTCCAGCTGCATACATGGGACCCTCTTCCTTCTTTTTCTTTATTTCAGTCACAGTTTTAACCATTTTCAGCTTCCTTCTTGCTGTCTTGTGCCCCCGCTGTGCTGACAGTTCACTGCGCTGTAAGCGACGTTTGTCCTTAGCTACACTAATCTGTCCTGATGCTGTAAGTTTTGTGCCAGTCACATTTTCCCTAAGTTTTTGATGAACCTCACACCCATGTTAAATTCTAAAATGGCATCAGCAACTCCTATTTCCAACCTTTTCTTGGAAATAAAAACTTCTTTAGGGTCTTCTCGACCAAATTACACTATGTAGTGCTCCATTCGCATTTTGAGTTTTGCCTACAGTGCAGCGCTCCAGCAATTCATTTGATGCAAGCCTTTGATATACTGGCATCATTTTTATAACCACATCTGAATTTAACACAGTTTTCATTGTAGTTC
Organism: Acheta domesticus; assembly: GCA_031308135.1. Lineage (NCBI taxonomy): Eukaryota > Metazoa > Arthropoda > Insecta > Orthoptera > Gryllidae > Acheta > Acheta domesticus. Next base: position 168,946,656 of record JAHLJT010004567.1, read on the forward strand.
TGTCATGTGGAGGTGGGTCATCACCAGCAGCAACAGCTCGGTTATAAAAACACCACGAATCTTGGCCTCCTGGACATTTGAAGTGCTGTGGCCTTTGGTCTGTTGACATGCAATGGTATATCGTAGCATAAATGGCACTTTTCATCTGTTGCACATTTGAAACATTTTTATAACTGCATTCCAATAATAAGTTCCCAATTTCACAATAGTATCTTCTTTAGGTTTCCTGGTTTCTTTCCACCTAAAGTAACCTTCTTGGCTCTCCATTCTGCTACATTTTTTAACCCAGTCTTTAGATGTTTGGCTATGTGGTTCAGACATTCTTGTTTAGAAATTTTCATGTCTTCACCAGGACCATAGACTGCCAGTTTCTGCAAATGGTTGAATGTCTTTGCATTCCCATCCGAAAGTATGGTCGTGTACCTAAATTTTTTATCAACAGATCTCTTCCACAACACTTCTGCTGCAGCCACCTCCATAGCATTGGACGACCCAGTAAAATTACACTCACAACTGGTTTTATGAGACTCTTGCCACTTTACATATTCAAGACTTTTGATGTCAAGTACTTTCTTTTTTTGCTCACATGTTCCACAATATCTTGATAACACATGAATGTCCACAACGAGTCCTGTAAGAATGTCTATCACAATTCCTAAACCGTAATTGGAAGTGTGGCCACGCTTATGCCACGTCCCATCATAGGACACCGCTATGTTAATTATTTCATCATCTGCAAGAGCTGGGTCAACATCAACATGTGCCTGTCTTACAGCAGATTGAGAAAATTTAATACTTCCTCAATTACCTTTACATTTTCTCCTGCCAAAACATTTAAATGTGCAGAGTATGCTGCACTGCTCATTGATGGTAAACCAATCACCATCGACAATTGTTCAATGGCAGCGTGCTCCTTGCCTATTTGAAGAAATCCATTTACAACCTTTCGATTGACTTCAAATGGTGGACGTGTGGAGTCACTGCAAGTCACTCGAGGACTTGTAAATGTCTCATTTAAAATTGTTTGACAATTATCACACTTGGTTACAAGTTTATGAGCAAAAGCCAGTGACTCTTGTAACACACTGTTGGTCCACTCCAGTGACACACTGCTGTGGACCATCATGTAATTATCATCACAGCATTTCTCACCGTCTTCATCACATAAACTGTCATTAAAATAAGAAAATTTCTTCTTAGTACTTGAACTAAGCACTGGCACTGTATCTGGCACAGAAACATTTAGATCATCGTCACAACTTGAATTCACCTCAACATTAGTATTTTGCACTTTCTTATGCAATCTGGCATTCTTCATTTTATTCCCACATTTACTGGCCTCTTCCTTTTGGAACGGCCATTACTTAACCTATTCGTGTTTTCGCAATAAATTGAAAAAATACTCACTAGAAGAGTTTCACTAGTAAACACTAATAAACAATCACTCTACCGGCTAGACCTAAATTCTATTTATACACTAGCTACATTAATATGATATAATATGGCAAATAATATTCGAATTACTTCATTTAAATTGTTTACAGCCTAAAATACTGTAAAGAAAATATATCTGAACAGGGAAAACTCCACTAAACTTACAACGCACGCTACAACACAAACAAAGCTATTCCACATGGAAGCCACGTTGTTTACATCGATGTTACACGCTCCAAACTATTCAACTGTTCTCCAGAATAGACAACTTTAGATGAAGAAATTCCAGCCAACTTTTCTGTAGCTCACAACCCGCCAATTTGAACATTATGTGGAATATTAGACAAGGAAATGTCAGTTCGGGGTTTTAAAAGAGCCACGCCCACTTCCACTGGTTCGTCGCTGGCCGCCGAAGTAGTCGGACGTTCCGCTGCGCGCTCTGCCAGCGGTTGCGGAGCGCCGCCTCGATGGCTGACTCAGGTGGCATAGAAAAACGAGATAGCTGACTCCCCTTCAACCCGCCAACCTGTTACGCGACATTAATGGGTGGTCCATTTTCGCCTGTGGTCGGTTGTGTTGCTGACAAGATGGCCGCCCACAAGGATGTGTGAATTTCAAATTTCCTTTTCCATTGAATATCAAGCATACCCTGCGAGTCTAATTGTGTTTTGTTTGATGTTAAAAATAGTGTAGTCTATCATGTTCAACATTAAAGGTGTAAAACTAGTGTAGATAAATTTTCATTTGCACTTGAAGTGAATGATCCCGCTGTTGGCATAACGTGGCCAGCCTATACAGGGTGTCGTACGCGGTTTTGTAGGCATTTGCCACTCCTCCCTTTAGGAGTTACAGTCCTCCGAGCTACAACTCAGAACGACTTTTCTCTCTGCTTAAGCTTTAAGCATCTTGTGATCTATACGCTACTAGAACGTGTGTTAGAACTTTGCACTGCAACGCTACCATCTCCAAGAAGGAAGCGAGCAGCCACTGAGAATTGGAAGACGGAGAAGAGGGCCAGCGGAGCTGACCACGTGGTCGACCTCTCCACGACACCCCGTGAGGTCTTCCGCCGAGCACTCCTCGAGTAACCGGCGCTTTCGGGAGGAGGCGCGGCTCCTGCCGCTGCCGGATTCCTGCGAAGAGATGAGCGACAGCGACGAGACGATGACAGACGAGACAGCAAGGACAATGGATGAAGACGACGCATCGACCAACAGCGAGACGACAGGTAACGAGGCCACCACCGCTGTCAATGTCAACGAATTTGGTAGACGACCCCACGGCTCCCCCGAATCCTCCCCAAGGACCTCCAAAAAGATCCTCCTGAGCGACGGGTTCACCCTGGTTACAAAGGGGGCCAAACCCCAGCCGGCGAACCCTCCTGCACCTGTTATGACATCAAATCAATTTCAACTGCTGACTCCACTGGCAACGACGACAAGGAAACCACAACCGGTAACCCTGACCCACCACCAACTCAACCAGTACCACAGACAACCAACACGACAAAAAGGACGAATTGGACCATTCAAAATCGACCTAAAATCCATCTTCGACCCAACAGAACTTACAAAGGACTTGATGAAAGCAGCATCAAACCAAATGACTGTTAAATGCACCCGGACCGACCTGCTTGTACTACCGCTGACCCTGAATGCTTACTCAAAGATTAAGGACCGACTCGACCAGATTACCAGAGACCCGAGACTGAAAGGACTGTACTTCACGACTGTCTCGTATCACTATAACCGGGCAACTGAGGAACCACGAATCAAATTTGTCATCAGAGGACTACCCCCCAAATTCGACCAGGACCTGATTAAGGAGACAATTACGGGACTAACAATTACATGCCACCACGTGACTGAAATGAGACGCGACAACAACGGGACACTAATTCCTCTCGGACTGTATACTATTGAGACCAACCGACGAGAAATGACCGACCTACGGACCAAACTAAGGACCATCGGACTCTACAGAATCCACATTGAGGACTATCGACTTACGGACAGAATCCCCCAATGCAAAAATTGTCAAATGCTCTACCACACAAAGACTTACTGCCGACGCCCACCGACCTGTGCCCTCTGTGCTTTGTCCCACCCCACTGAAGAATGCCCATCCCACACCTCCTCTGACAGATCCTTTGTCCCATCCTGCGCCAACTGCAAAGACCCAAAAAACCCCCACCCTGCCTACGACCATCCTGCCCCATCATTATCAAAGCCCGCGCCCTCAGACAGGAGCAATCTCCAAATCCCAAATCACATCAGCCTCACCACCACCCACCCTGTCAAACCAAAACTTCCCCCCTCTCCAACAGCGAAAACCTTTCATACGCAAACGCTGCCAACCCCTCCCAACAGAACCCACCCCCAACCACCTCCACAAACTGCCTCACCCACCAGCAACATACAAGACATCATCTCCCTACCTCACCGACCCATCCATCAAAAAGATCATTCAACACCTACCCACCCTCCTCCAAATACTGACAGGCCCCCAAGACACTATCACCAAATTAATTACAGCAGCCATCAAACTCGTCGAAATCCTTAACTAAATGGCCCCCCCTCCCCGAATCCTATCCCTATCCTCGTGGAAACGTGAGAGGCGGGCCTAACCCATAAAAAACCCATCCTCACCCAATTCCTAAACGACCTACTCCATCGGTGTCCTGCTACTACAAGAGACTGGTTGACCCCAGACAGAACAATTTAACATAACAAACTACATCACTCACCGTTCAGACAGATCCTTTGCCCCACGAGGCGGCAATCCTCACCAAACGATCCATCCCCACACCCCGTACCAACTTCCACCAACCACAAGCCCTGGAGTGCACTGCCATCATCATCGGATTCACCTCTACACCAATCATCATCATTTCATGCTACAAACGACCTCACATACCTCTACCGGACGCCGACTTAGACATCATTAAAAATTTACCATAACCCATTTATCATAGCTGGAGACTGGAACTGCAAATCGACTTCATGGGGCTGCGCGACAAGCAATGTACCTGGACTAAGACTAGAAAACTTTATAGACCGACACACGGACATCCTATCAAAGCCCCCCCAGAACCGACACACCTCAACGACACCCCACATGACATACTTGACATTGTGCTACATTCCTCCCAACTCAACGTAACCATCCCCTACCCAAAATACGACTTATTTGACCTATCAGACCACCTACCCATCGTCTTCACCTGCTCCATTTCCCCATACTTATCCCCCACCCCACCACCCCCTCCCGTGACAGACTGGAAGCCTACAACCACCGACTCTCAAAACGAATCCACCCCCCCACAACAATAGAGACAACTGACGACATAGGCAAGTCAATTACACCACCTGACCCACCAAATCAGACAGGCTTTCCGGAAGACTAGCACATTTCCAAAGACCTCACATCCCACACTTCCTGACGAGATACTGACTATGATACGACATAAACGAAGACTACAGCGACACTACTACCAATACAGACGAGACGAAGACAAGACATTACTAAAACAGACCCCAAGAAAACTACACAACTTACTGCAACGCCACGAGACAACAAAATATGATGACTTACTGACGAACAATCGCAGCCCCAACGACCTTCACAAAGTCATCAAGGCAGTGCGCAACCATCCCACCCGTATCTCCCCTATCCTGACAAACAACACCCTCACCTTCGACCCCCAAACCATCACAAACACCCTCGCCCAATCCCTTGCCGTGCGCTTCCTCCCTCCCAACCTCCCCATCCCCGACAACGTCCTACTCAACTACCTCCGAACCCTTGCACACCCTCCCGAGCGACAACAGACATGGACGACATATGACACCGAAATTAAACTACTAAAAACATTGGACTGCAAGAAGACCCCAGGACCCGATGGAGTCTCCCCATCCCAACTACAACACCTCCCCCAGAATGCAATTAACCTCATCACCCTCATCCTTAACTCCTGTCTCAAATTATCCTATTTTCCCGCCGCCTGGAAGATTGCCCGCGTTACCATGCTCCCAAAACCAGGCAAGGATCATCGGCTCCCCACCATTACCGTCCTATTAGCCTACTCCCCGTCCTATCCAAATTATTTGAAAAGATCCTCCTCCTCCGCCTCACCCCCATCCTCGACCCTATCATCAACACCTCCCAATTTGGCTTCCGTGAGGGCCGCTCTGCGGCCCTCCAAACCCTTAACCTCTCTCTCTCCATAGCCACCCCTCTCCACGACCGAAAGGAAATTCCTACCATCCTAACTGACCTAACCCAAGCCTAGACACCGTTTCCCACCCCATCCTTCTCATGAAAATCCAACCCTACATCCCAACCCACATCCATAACCTACTTAAAAGTTACCCAAGGGGCAGGCAAGCGTCAACTACTCAGGACAGGACAGGACTTTAGGATTCGCTCAGCGAGACCCATTTCGAACGCACCTCTGCAATCGATCACGGCCTTAGCTTTCGAAAGACCCTTTGAGCAGTCAGCTCAACGTTTTGCGTCCTAGGGACGCCTGTAATAGAGCAAAAAGTGTAGCTGTAGCCAGAAGACCAGCAGCCAACCTAGTTGCCATTGCTCCTAGGGGGCAATGGCGGACCACGGGGGGCAGGGCTCGAACGCCCCCTCTGACGATGAAATGGACGGGGACAGCAGGGTCCATCAACGGCAACTCCATCTGGGTGGATCTCCACCACGATGCCGGCATCCGAACAAAGAAGAAAAGAACATCTAGTCTCAACCGGAACAACCAGCAGGAACAGCAGCAGGGAGGGCGGCGCTCAGGGAAGACGCCCGGCAAAAGGGAGTGAGTGGCGCTCGCAGTGTAGCACTCCCTTCTCAGTTACCTCCCAACTCTTTTATGGCCATCCCGACTCAGACCCAGCCCAACAACCAGCAAAGTACATCAGCCATGACCGATGACGGATTTCAACTTTCAGACAGACGGCACACCTGCAAGAACACCTGTGACCAAGGACCCACTACCTGTGAAGACATCAACCAATTTGGCCCACTGACTCCCAACGAGACGCAACAGACTACCAACAACCAGACTACGAACGACGAGACTGCTACAACTAATTAGCTACAACACCATGACCAACAATTGGGGCCATTCACATAGACCACAATGGACTGACCAACTGACCTGACCCCAACTCTTGCTACACGACTTGCAAAAACATATACCAAATGGCTTCAACGGCTAAAAGCACTGAGGACTGCCCTAATCCTGCAACCTAAGACAGTTAAGACCCACAGGACAATCATGAAGGCTTTGGAGACATCGAACTGGACCCGACTTTAAGGACAAGAATACTTCAGTACAGGACTGTACAACCACTACCACAGAACCACTGAAGAAAGACGCACGAAACTGGTGATAAAAGGACCATCTCCCAACATGGACCTGACTGACCTTGCTCATGACCTACAACAGACTAGTTACAAAAGTTCAACACGTGTCGGAGATGAAAAAAACGGACGGACCAAAACACCCTGACTGGCCTGGACTCTACGTGATTGAAGTCAACAAAGACGACGCTGACCTGATCAAGACCAACATCAAGGGACTACTAAATCATCGTGTTGAACATCATTGACTACCTGCAACCGACACACCTACACATGACCATGTTCCACGATGTGACAACTGCCAGATGCTCTACCATACGCGACACTACTGCCACCGACAGACCCGATGTGCCAGATGCAGTGACAATCACCACACGTCGCAATGCCCCAATAACTTTTTTAAATGTGCACTCTGTCAACAAGACCATCCCGCCAACTCACCAGACTGCCCTGTACTTCAGAAAGCAAAAGAAGACCGACGAAAGACGCTACAAGAGACCAAGACAAAACAACAACCACCACCCCACCCAAGACATGGTTTCCCAGCCCTATCATCACCCAGAAATACAACATCCTTCAACAGACATACTCATCGATGACAGCTAATACAACATCTGCTTCCACCTCCCCTTTCTCAGACATTAAAGACCTACTCAACTTACGGAAGACCTGCGACCTGTCAAAAACTGATAACAACTGTCAAAGACATTATTACCATAATCAAAGGACCAAACTGACCCTATGACAATGATTATCACAATCCTAACAAAGGTATGCGAACTTGTTTAGACTGCACCACCAGCGACTACTCAACATCTCCTCCTGGAACGCCAACGGCGGACTAGCTCGAAAGCGGACGGACATTACACAATACTTGACTGACTACTCCGTCGGGGGGTTTTACTTATACAAGAGACGCCACCTCAACCCCACCAACTCCTTCCATATTCCAAACTACAAAGTATACCGAACAGACCGTCCACCCATGGCGGTGGGACAGCAATTTGCATAAAAAAAGAACATCCCCCATACTCAACTCCCCCTGCACCCACTACCAACATAGAAAATAACGCAAATCCAAATAGCCACCCTCCCACGGACCGCTGACAATTACATCATGTATAAGACCCCCCTCCTCCCCTTACTAAACAGCGACCTCGACTTACTGACTCAAAATAACCTACCTGCTCGCAGGAGACAAACTGCAAAGCGACTAGCTGGGGATGCAAACGCAACAACACTAACGGACTAATACTACAGACTTACGTTAGACACACACCAGACCACCATACTATCAGCGCACTCTGACCAACCCACCTCATCCGACAGCTACCTCAAATCTTGGACTTTGTCATACACTCCCCAAATATCTCAATAAGCACTCCACATCCAAATCCAGAACTTGATTCAGACCACCTCCCCATCATTTTCACTACAGATATCCTTTCATACAGCATCACCCTCCCCAACAGAACCATAGCTACTGACTGGAAAAAATACAAACACTTTCTATCCAAAAAAGTAAAAAACACCCAATGCCCACCAAACCCCTCACGAAATAGACCAGGCATTCATCACCTTTCACTCCAAATTAACCGAGCCCTAAGCAAAGCCTCCATTTACACCAAAGAAACGAAACCCCGACTACCGGGCAACATACTACAACTGCTACGTTACAAACGGAAGACGCAAAGACGTATTACAGAATCCACAAACATGAAGACAAAATGACATATTTATACTACAAACAGACACTACATGAAGCACTACGAGACTACGAGAGACAGAAATGGACCAACACAATTACGGACCTGACGAAGCACCCCAGCAGACTATGGACACTAATAAAAGACTTAAAGACACCGACTCATAACATTTCACCAATTACGAAACCAGACAGAACAAAAACGTACGACCCGAAGACAATGACAGAACTCTTTGCCGACAAACTACAAAACAGATTCACCTCACCTAACACGCCTCTCCCAGAATCCACTATCCTCTACTATCTGAAAACCCCAAACCTCCCACAGCACCTACAGCAACCATGGACTATTACAGACAAAGACGTAACCGACGAACTCAACGTACTTGACGCAGGCAAAGCGACCGGCCCCAGCGGAGTAAAAGCAATTGCACTAAAGCGACTGACGAAAAACGTTACGGACTTCATAACGAAACTACACAACGCCTGCATCACGACCTCTTACTTCCCTAACGACTGGAAAATAGCCAAAATCAAAATGATACCGAAACCTAATAAACCTCACGACAACCCTGACAATTACAGACCAATCTCCCTCCTCCCCATTTTAGGCAAGACACTTGAAAGAATAATACTACGCAAAATTACTCCCATACTGGAAAAAAAGACTACGACCGACACAATTTGGCTTTCGAGCAGACAGATCTACTGGACTACAGACGCTACGACTCACCGCAGACATCGCGACTAGACTCCAAGAGCGAGTTAAAAACACCCAGTTCCGACCGTGTTCTCGACTTTACGACTGCCTACGACACTGTACACCACGACTCTCTTATCTATACGAGTAAAATCACTCCCCACATCCCGCAATTTCTTCTTCCCCTTTTCAGAAACTATCTTTCAAACCGCACTTTCTTCGTTTCCCACCTCGACTCTTCATCCTCCATAAGACCGATCCTCGCCGGCGTCCCCCAAGGGGCAGTCCTATCTCCAATTCTATTTTCACTATATACCAACGACTTACCGACATCCAAGAAGACAAATGACTACATATACGCAGACGACACTGCCCTGGCTGTGACGAAATCACGACCTCACGCTACGAACATACTGCAACGCGACTTAGACGACATCACATAATGGGCAAAAGATAATAACCTACGACTAAACCCGACCAAAAGCCAGGCAGTGTTCTTTAACAGAGGAACAACTTTCAAGAGTCTCCACCCCTCCCCTACTGACCATAGACAACACACCTATCAACTGGACTTACGAAGCAAAATACCTCGCAATCACTCTACACTATAAACTGCTATGGCACAAGCACGTAGACGATATTACGCAAAAAGCAAACAGACAAATGAACGCACTGACACCGTACTGATACACCCACTGACGACGACGAAGACAAAACTTTATATCTACAAGACGTACATCAAACCGATAATGACATACAAGCTGTGAGACATGGGCCATGACATCAAAAGCTAACTACGACAACTTACTAAGACTGAAAGCAGATTTTTAAGACTAGCCTTCAGACCACCCCCCCATGACAAACTACAACAGACTAAGACAATCACTCAACTTGACACCAATTGACAAAGACATATACGAGACAGCACGACTACGACTGGACAGGGCATTGAAAAATGAAAGTTTCAAACAATTCATCCAAACCAAACAGCACCAGCTAGTTCTATAAAATCAACCCCCTTCATATCAGGATTTTTCACCACCCTTTCGATATTCTACAACATCCACCACCCAGCACATAACGTCACCACTCACCCTCCGAACCCGGCATATATGAAACAGATACAACAATAGAACCAGCCTAACCACAACGACAACCTCTTCTCTATTCTTCGTTCCCCTCTTCTCACCCTCACCCCTCCCGTCTCTCCGAACAACAGCTTGTCTGGGGTAGAGAGAGACTCCTTCCCACATTTCCCCTCCTTTTTCTCCGTTTGCTGCACACAAGCCAGCGCCGCCACAAACCCAACCCGGGAAGAACTGAATAGCAGGGCCCGGCGAAGATAGCACCACCTAGGCATGGACCTTTAGGCCGCTCTCCGGCCCTCCAAACCCTTAACCTCTTCCCTCTCCATTGCCACCCCTCTCCACGACCGTAAGGAAATCCCAACAATCCTAACCGGACTTAACCCAAGCCTATGAACACCGTTTCCCACCCGATCCTTCTCATGAAAATCCAACCCTACATCCCAACCCACATCCATGACCTACTAAAAGGTTACCTATCCCAACGATTCTTCCACATCCGATACCTCTCCAAAACCTCTCCCACATACCCTATCCAAGCCGGCGTTTCCACAAGGAACCGTGCTATCCCCTATCCTGTTCTCCATCTACATCAATGATATCCCCCCTATCCCCGGTGTCCAATCCTTCCTATACGCCGATGACCTTGATCTCCTCTCCTCACTCCGCTCCTTACCCCGTCCCTCAACCGAATCCAACAAGCAATAACACCTTCACCGACTGGGCAACAAGCAATAACATCATCATTAACCCCGCCAAGACGCCAAGCCATCATCTTCTCATACAGACGTCACCCCTCCTCACCCCCTCCTATCACCGTAAACGACATCCCCATCCCGTGGACAGACACAGTGAATTACCTAGGACTCACCCTCACCCAGCGCCTACAATGGACCCATCATATTCACCAGACCAGAACTAAAACAGCACGCATCACCGGAGCCCTCTACCCCATCCTTACCCATCCAACCCTCTCCGTTAAAAGAAATTACAAGCATACTATACCTATATCCGCCCTATCCTCTCCTACGCACATCCCACCTGTTCACCTCACACCGAAAACAGAATCATCACCGCACCGAAACCACGTCCTCCGATACATCTTCCGCCTCCTCCAGTCCCTATTTCAACCACTTCCGACGCCAACACAACATCCCGCATATCCTCACCTACCTCCACAATTCAGCAACCAACCAAATACGAAAATTCATCCATAACCCTCTCTTCCGAAAACTCATCATCCCACACCACAATATCCTCCGAAACCCACCATGCCATAGAACAAAACAGCCTCCACTGGATATCCTGCAATTGCCACCTCTATCACCTGAGCCAGAGGGCGCTCTGACAGACATAACGTCGACAAGACATACGAAGACAGCTAACGAATCACGAGACTTAAACTACGCCTGCTAATGATAATTATGAACAATGACGAAAATTACCCCAAAAATTTTCCATATCCTTTTCCCCAACTTTTTCCTTCCCCCCATACTTCCCCTACCTAACCTATCCCTCCCGCCTCCCTCATCCTTCCTTTTCTTTCCCCCGTCGCCCAGGCACCCTTAACAAAATAACCCTTCATATCCCAACACCCTGACCCCCGATCTCCGTCCCGTACGGAGGAATGGGGTCGTCAAGCTGTGGATGATCCACGACTCTGACACCCCAACCTTGAAGCCCCACCCAAGGGGCAGGCAAGCTGTGATACCCACTACGGACTGGACTGGACACGAAGAGCCGACCCGTACGAGGCACAGCTGTTCTGCGACGTCCGGCTCCGCATACGTCTGTACTGCGCCGTCCGGCAGTCGCGTCAACTGTCCCTCCGCCGTCCGGTTCGTGACCTTGGCACTCTCTCGAGTGAGATTCAGTCTCCTCGTGTTTTCACGTATTTACCGAGATGAGATACAGTCTCCTCGAAATCGTTACGCTCTCCCATGACTTGAGATTCAGTCTCCTCGTGTTGTTTACTTTGTTTACCGAGTTGAGATAGTCTCCTCGAAACCGTTACGCAGAAACGAACTGAGGCCGAAACTTCGTCCTCAACGGGCGAAAAGCGGCTCGCGGTGGGCATCTAACCGTGCCTGTAAGCATCATCAGAAGAAGGTCTTCGACTTCTCAGCCGTGCCGAGGGAGGTGTTCCTGGAAGCACTGCGCTATCTTGCCGTAAAGGAACCACCCGACCAGGAAGGCGCTAAAGCAGATGGGGAGCGGCTTCGGCCGCGCTCCATGATGTCCGGATCCAGCGCAGAAGCCATGGACGCAGAGGGTATACCGCCAGCGGCTAGCGACCTTGAAAGGAACGCCTCTAAGAGGGACCTCTCTTCCTCCCCCACCCGAGGAATCCCTCCAGATGAAACCGACACTTCCGTGGAGAATACCAATTTCCTAAGAAAACCGCCAGAATCCAGCCACCTTATGCACCCAACAAATCCCTCTGGAGAACTCTTTTGGCCTCTTATCAACAAACGACTCCTCTTCTCAAAATGCTGCTGAACAAAATCCTGGCCCATCTTCTTCAAGTTCTGATGCAAATTTCCAAAACCAGCCTCCTCCCACACGCCAAACCACCACACCGCCTGCCTCACGACCCAGAATTGGTCAATTTAAGATCGACTTGAATGCAATGTTCAGTGTTCATGACTGACAAAAGACCTGAGCGACTATTGCAATAAGCAATTAACAGTCAAATGTACCAGGACAGAACTAATCATCACCCTAAACACTGTTCGACCGCACGTTCAAATCAAGGACAGACTCAAAAAAATCCAGACGGAACCTGACCTGAATGCACTGTATTTTCCACAGATTTCTTACTGTTTCAATAGGGCTACTGAAGACATCCGGGACAGAATTGTCCTTAAAGGTTTACCCCAAATTTCCCCACAGAGACTGTTAGAGACCACATGAAAGACCTCAACTTGACAGCTTACCAATCTCTGAAATGCAAAGACGTGAAAATGGAAAACTTATCCCCCTTGGCTTGATGATTATCGAAGTTCCAAAGAAAGACATCACCCAAATTAAGCAGACCCTGAGGTATGTTGGCAACTATAGCATAAAAATTGAAGACTGCAAACAGACCAACCACATCCCCCAGTGCAAAAACTGCCTCAAACTCTTTCACACAAGGACCTACTGCAGACGACAGACTTTCTATGCCCTCTGTGCTCTCCCTCATCAAACAGAACTCTGCCGCCAAGCAAAATCTACCACCCCCACTTTCAAATGTCTAAATCACCCCGCCTATGACCCCTCATGCACCTACATCCTCCATGCACGCCAAATGCGTGCAGAACAATTAGCAAAAACAGCAGCCGCAGCAAATGCTGCCTCTACCACCTTCACTTTCAAACCCTAGTTCTTTCCCTCAACTCACTGCAGAACCCCAAACCCAATCATACTCAGCTATAGTGAACCAAACTTTATCAAGCCAACCATTATCTTCATCTCAGTCTAACTCTTCATTTCTTGGTGACCTGAAAGAACTCTTCCCTTTACTAAAAATCCTTCAACCTTCCCAAAATCTTACAAGGCATCAAAGCCATCATTGAAATTTTTTAAACGCCCTGAAGATATTCTTACCAAACTCCTCCCCGCTGACATGAAAATTACTGAGCTCGCCAACTAATGACCCCTCCCCCACGCTTTCAATTCCTCTCTTCTTGGAACGCACGCGGCGGTATAAATCATAAGAACCTCTTCTCTCCCAATTTCTGAAAGACCACTCCGTCGGGATCCTCTGCCTGCAGGAAACCTGGCTTAAACCAAACATCCCTTTCTCTCTTCCAAATTTCATAATTCACCGAAACGACCGTCTCAGCCATAACGGAGACACGGCCATCCTTATCAGAAACTCCACACTCAACGATCAACTCCCTAACCCCTCTGCTCTTGAATGCTCTGCAATAATCATTAGAACCCCTACCACTCAGACCAAACACAATTATCCCCGATTCCGACCTCTCTATTTTTCAAAATTTCCCATACCCTTTTATTTTAGCAGGAGATATTAACTCGAAATCCCCCCAGAGGGGCTGCCGGACTTACAACGCACCTGGACGAAGGCTTGAAACGTTTCTTAATTCCCATCAATCCATAATAGTCAAAAGCCCCTCCGAGCCCACTAACTTCATTCAAGATAGACCGAACGACATCCTGGATATCATTCTTCACTCCGCGAACCTCACTGTCTCCACCCCGATACCAAAATTTGATCTTTTCGATTATTCAGACCATCTACCAATCCTCTTCACCACAACATCTACTACCCCCTTCTACACACCACAACCACCTCCCAAACCCAAAACAGACTGGAAATCCTTTTCTGATATTCTATCAAAAAAGATCCACTCCCCCTACCATTCTAACTATTCTAGACATTAATAAATCGGTAACCCACCTAACCCAACAGATCAAAAATGCATATAAAAGAACAACCTCCTTCACCAAAAACCAACACCCCATTCTTCCCAATGACATTCTGACAATCATTCGACTAAAAAGACGGACGCAAAGCCAGTTCTACAAACATAGACGGGACGAAGACAAAAGACGACTAAAACAACTACAGAAACAAATTCACAACCTACTACAACGACACGAACGACCGACATTTGACAACATTATGGACAACGGCAGCCCCGACCTAATACAAAAAGTTATTCGCACCATCAGAGCACCCCCTACTTTCATCTCACCTCTCCAAATGCCCGATAACACACTCTTTCGATCCACAAACCATCACCAACACCTTTGCCCAATCCCTGGCCGTGCACTTCCAACCACAAAATCTCCTCATCCCCGATTCAGTTCTTTTAAAATATCTAAAAACCGTACACCCGCCCTTAAGTTCTCAAAAACCTTTCACCACATCCACTCAAGAAATTAAACAGTCATCCTTTCCATCAATAGCAATAAAGCTCCAGGTCCCGACGGAGTTCTCCCTTCCCAACTTAAACACCTTCCAAAAATGCTTTAGACTCTCTTATCAAAATTTACGACTCCTGTTTCTCACTGTCCTATTTCCCAAACCTTTGGAAAACCGCCCGTGTTGTTATGATCCCCAAACCCGGCAAAGATCATCGGCACCCTCTAACTATCGCCCTATCAGCCTCCTTCCCATTCTTGGAAAAATCTTCGAAAAAATAATTCTTCTCTACCTCCTCCCAATCATAAACCCCATCATTCGCCCAGTTCAATTCGGCTTCAGGGAGGGCCGCCCCGCGGCTCTCCAAACCCTCAACTCCGCTATGACAATAGCAACGGAACTTAGATCAAAAAAGGAAATCCCCCCTATCTTCACAGATCTTTCCACGCCTATTACACCGTTGCGCATAACATTCTTCTTATGAAACTTCACCCTTACATCCCAACCCATCACTATACTCTTCTTCAAAATTATCTCCAAGACAGATTCTTCTTCGTTCGGCACTTGTCTAAATCTTCCCCAACCTATCAGATTCATGCCGGCGTCCCTCAGGGCAATGATATCCCTTCCACGCACGGTGTCAAGGCGTTCCTCTATGCCCATGACTTTGCATTCCTCTCGACTTTCAGATCCCTTTCCGCTTCTTTCACCCAGCTTCAAAACTGCTTATACACCCTCAACCTCTGGGCCCAACAAAATTCTATCACAATCAACCCTTCTAAATGTCAGGCTATTCTTTTCTCTTTTCACGACACTCCTTCTTTTCTTCCTCCTCTTCATATCTCTCAAAAATCTATCAACTGGTCACCAACTGTAAAATATCTCGGCACTCACTTTACCTTCCGTCTTCCTTGGACTCATCATATCACACAAGCCATTACCAAAGCTCACCGAATCACAAACCTTCTTCAACCCATCCTCACCCACCACTCTCTTTCTTTCAATAAAAAACTTACTATTCACTTTATCTATATCCGCCCTATTATCGCCTATGCCCACCCCACTTGGTTTAATACAACTACAGAAAATCACCAAAAAATCACGCGCATGGAAAAACAGAATGATCCGCCTCATCTTCCAACCTCCCCCGCTAACCAAATACGACATTCGCTCCCAGCACCAAATACCCCACATTCTTCATTTTCTCCATCCTTCTCAAAACCAAATCAACAACTTCATTGCTGACCCAACCTACAACTATCTCCTCACTCCCCATCTCCGCATTCTTCAAGATCCATACCGCAATAGATACAAAAAACATCCAATTGAAATTCTCAAACTTCCACCACCACCCACCTAAGCCAAAGGCACAGAGAGACCAACCTGACGCTACAAAGACACGTTGACAAAATTTCAGACCAAACCAAACCACAATCAAACCTCCTCTATCAAATAAAAGGCAGCAAACAAAACATTTTCTCTTCCCGTCTCTCTTTACTCTTTACCTTAACAAAATAGCCTGTCAACCTTTAAACAAAATAACCTCTCTCTTTCAAAGCTCCAGCAACACCCAAAACGAAATAACCTCTCTTACCTTTAACAAAATAACCCCTCTGTCTCTTTCTTTTCCCAACAACCTAATCCCCGTCCTCCTATGGGGGAAGGTTGCTAGCAAGCACCATAACAAAAACATTCTCACCACACAAGAATGAAGAGCCAGTTTAATTACTGGCAGGCATTCTGGAACAACACCATCCTCGCTCGACTCGGTTCGGCAAACGAATAGCGAGAATCATAATTCACAGCATCATTATTGTGCGAGTACCATTGTTTCGAAGTTATACTTGTGATTGTGGTATCGACCTGGACTTTCTCTTTGGATTTTGGACTACTCGGCGCCCAGTTTCGTCTTTGACATCTCTTCACGGACATCGGACGTCGGCAACCCGGCTTCGCCCTGGCATCTCTTCACGGACTTCGGACACCCGGCTTCGCCCCTGGCATCTCTTCACGGACTTCGGACACCCGGCTTCGCCCCTGGCATCTCTTCACGGACTTCGGACACCCGGCTTCGCCCCTGGCATCTCTTCACGGACTTCGGCAACCCGGCTTCGCCCCTGGCATCTCTTCACGGACTTCGGCAACCCGGCTTCGCTTCTGGCATCTCTTCAAGGACTTCGGACATCCGGCTTCGCTTTTGGCTTCCCCTTCACGGACTTCGGACACCCGGCTCTGCTTCTGGCTTCTCTTCACGGACTTCGGACACCCCAGGCTTCGCTTCTGGTCTCTCTTCACGTCGTCCCTGGCCTGACTCTGGTAACACTACCTGACAACCCACCTCTGGTTGCGGATGAGTGTCACGAACCCGACTGGCCTAAGAGGATACACCTCTGCTGACGGACAACACCGCACGGCTGCAGCAGCAGCCAGCAAAAATGGATCCACCGGACAAAAGCCACCTGCCGATAAGGCTCCCAACACCAGGGAAACTCGACGACCGGCGAAAGAACGACCTCACAAGCACGAGGGAACAAAAGAAACCAACTGCTCCACGAAGCCCGCGGAATGTCAGACAGTGACATGGAAGTAGTGGACGGAACCCCGCAGAGACGCGCGGCAAAGGCAAGGGCAAGGGCAAAAACTCAGCCATCGCTGGACAAGCGGGAAGCAAGATTGGAGGAGAGGATGGCGAAATCTATGAATTCTCAACCAAATTTGCGCGCACCCTCCTTCCATCACTACCTCCTATCATTTCAATGAATAACCGCTTTGATTTGTTTAACCAAGAACAGACTGTTGGACCAGGACCCTTTGCAGATGACGCACATGACACAAAAAAACCAACCAGACCGACTCCAGGACAAAATCTCGAATTGGAGCTTATCACCTGGACCTCAACAAATTATTGACTGTAAAACCCTTATAAAAGTTCTAAATGAATGGACCAAAAATAGTGTCGACGCTCGTTGCAACAGGACTCAACTGGTCATACAACCCCAGACAATGACTGCCCACCATAAAGTGGGGCAAAGACTCGAGC
Organism: Acheta domesticus; assembly: GCA_031308135.1. Taxonomy (NCBI): domain Eukaryota; kingdom Metazoa; phylum Arthropoda; class Insecta; order Orthoptera; family Gryllidae; genus Acheta; species Acheta domesticus. The sequence goes on from JAHLJT010004567.1 coordinate 168,964,860, forward strand.
TCATTAAACAAGACACCAATTTACGGAAACTTTACTTCTTTGACCAGCAACTTCTATCATCGTGCAATAGCTACTCCGAGAGAAAAGTTTGTAATTAAAGGACTACCCCCGAAACTCAACACACAGGATCTCTGACTGACTGAACATACGCGACACATACGGCATCCCCATATACCAACTATCAGAAATGCAAAAAATGGAGCAAGACAAAACTATAGGACATGAGACGGACAAGGACTTGATACCGACCATAAAGGCAACAATCAAATACGTGTCGTACTACTGTGTTACAATTTTCTCCTGCATCAACAACAGGATCCCGCGTTGCAACAGGTGCCAACAATTTGGGCACACAAAGACCCACTGCTCCAGGAAATGGGTCTGCGGCAAATGCGCAGATCACATGGCACCGCCTTCTGCACCAGCAGCCATAAAAAGTGCCAACTGCTCACAAACCCACGAAGCATCCTGGCCCGGATGTGCTGCTTTTCAGCTTGCCAACAACTCCCGATTACAACCAATCGCCAGACTATAAGAAAGACAGACAACCCGCAACAACCAGCCGCCACCAGACTTCTCCCATGAATCCTTCCCCCGCCTTGACGGAAGAACGTTCGCAGATACCACCGCCAAGATACCAACAGCCAGGACTCTCCGACTACAACCAGTAACAGCACTAGCACATCATAAAGGACATCATCGACTTCATCAAGAACATTACTAGAATCATCCAGATAATCAAAGGCATTATTAATATTTTTAAAGGACCTGACCACATTCTCACGAAACTACTGACTGCTGCGACAAAATTATGCGAACTGTGTTAAACAGAACAACAGACAACACTACTTGAGACTTGCATCCTGGAACACACAAGGGAGACTACACGACAAAAAAGCTTCAATCAGTTTCTTGACGACTACTCCATCGGGACCACTTCTCATTCAGGAAACTTGGTTAAAACCTAACCAACCTTTCTCCATCCCCAAATTCCTATATATAGACAGACCGGCCGATAACCATGGGCCGAGGCACAGCCATCTTAATGCGGAATATGATCCCACATACCATCCCCCCGACTCCCAAACACCTCTTTCGGAAACCACCTCCATTCAAATAGGAACCCAATTAGGACCAATAAAAATCATCTCAATGTATAACCGACCCTCTCAACAGACTGAATGCAGCAGACTTAGACTAACTAACCGCCAGACGCACACCCACAATTATAGCCGGAGACTAACGCTAAACTGACGAATTGGGTATGCAAGCATGACAATCAACCAGGGAAGAGACCTACACAGCTATCTCTAACAAAGACCATCCCTCAACCTCGCGCCATAATGAACTACCCACACAATAAACGACGAACCGAACGACACCCTTGACCTCGTAATTCATTAACATCTATCATCGTAACAAATCCCTTCCCCGGCACGAGTTAATATCTTCACCTACTCACCTTCACTCACCAATAATCTTCACCGTACATATCACTCCTTACTCTCTAGCACCGCCCACTTCCCATCTCGTACCATAGACTGGCGAAACTTTAAAAACATCATCTCTAAAAAGATCAAAAACTCCGCCATCCCTCAGACCATGTCAACAAATAGACAAAGCCATAGACCTTTTTACCCATTAGATCAAATCCGCCATCCGCACATCACGTTATATTTCCACGCCACAAACACCCCCAAAACCTTCAGAATGATACTCCTAGATCTCATTAAGACAAAAAAGACGGGCACAAAAACATTACTACAAAACCAGACAAAAAGAAGACAAGCACTATCAACATTTAAAACGTTCACTTCACAAGCTGACGTAACACCATGAAAATACCTGGGACCAAAACTGTACGAGACGCGAATCTAAAACACCCTGACCGATTTGTTGATTGATGAATAGGGTTTAAAGGGCGCTTCGACTGCTGTGGTCATTTGCGACCATGCCAGAGTATTTGGACAAAAGAATATTCAGTGTTGCATATGTAACTACCACTGTTTAAAAGCATGTACATTGGCTAAAAAGGAGCTCGAGTCTGCATCTGCATACATGTAGAAATGGCAGAAGGAAAATAGAAAAAGGGCGCGTAAAATTTATCTAAAACGTTAAAATTGGCTGTAAAGGGCCAAAAAAAAAAAAAAAAGCATAAAAACACTGTTCTTTCAAATAAAATTATATATTCTGCTTTCTCTCAAAAAACAAAAAAGTTTGAGAGAGCAGAATCGTCATCCCCGAGCACCACTTGTAGCGAGTTGCCAAGAGTCATGTCTTCGTCGACTGCCAACAAATTTACTACAGACAGCAGGACGTGTTCCACGGAAAAGAACAGTCATGCACGAGTCACAGATGGGGGGGAGTTTCATTTCGAAGAATGAAACCGTGAGAGAAATGGCAGTGTCCGATACGAAGACGGGTTAAAATAACTTCCTCGCGCCTAGACGGACCGTGATGAGGAAGCGCCAGGATACACAGAATTCTTTGTCGCACTTAGTTTGAAGTGCTATTGTGCCATTCTGTTTGCCACGCTCTAAGCACGGATCGTTTCAAGAAAGCCTGGAACATCGGACAATGGCACAGAAGGGATGTCGATACGAGTTTACGAGTCGCTGATTCGCCGCCTGGTCGGCCAGTTCGTTCCTCAGATACTCACGTGGCCTGGGACCCAACTAAGTACCAGGTCATAGCGACGGGACAGAAGACGGATGGATCAGGCTTTTGAACGGATAAAGTCAGGTAGTCTGACGAAGGACGGGAGACAGCTTGAAGAGAGCTGAGAGAATCGGAAACAGATAACTACTTGCCGCAACGTCGCGGATTCAATGTATTTAGGGCCTCAAAGATTGCATGCATTTCGGCAGTGAAATACTGCATTTGGAGTGAAGCCGAAATGATTTGGTGGCCTTGATACAGTAAAAACACATGCCACCGCGTCGCTACACGATGAACCATCCGTGCATAAGAATAAATGATCCGGATAGGATTCTCTCATATCCCAGAAATGCTTCTGGTAAACCAGAGGACTAGTAGTTTGTTGGGCAGATGGGACAGTCTGAAGTCAATACTGGGAAGGAGGAGTTTCCAAGGGGGGGATCCGGTCACTTGTGGGTTTCACAGGGGTGGGAAGTTCTACATTTAATTCCCGGAGATTTCGTAATCTAATACCTGGGGGATGGGGTAAACGAAGTTCGAAGATTGTACGAGGACTCATACGTTGGGGGATGATTATACGGACGACAAGGGTGGTCACAGTCCCGACACTTTAGCCCCATAAGAGGCTATCAAATATCTCGCCTTCGCTCAGAGATGGTTCCAGCTTCGGCACAAGAGGCATCCGATGCGACTCGTGCGGTAGGCGCCTGTACTAATTCCTTATACCGGCGGTGTGAATGGTATTTAATGGGCTTGAGGGTGGTGACGCGACCATATACAATACATCCATAATCCAAATAGAGCGGATGAGGGTTCAATACAATCGCAAGGGACACACACGGTCTGCTCCCCAAGTGCTGCCTGTAAGGGGCGGAGGAGGTTCAGAGGTGCGACACATCGGCTTCAGTTTACGTATATGATTTCGCCAAGTTAGGCTCTTATCGAAAGTAAGCCAAAGGAAAGCTGCGGAGTACAAAAAGGTAGAAGATGGCTTCAAGAAAAAAGCTCGGGGTGGTTAGGAAGATGATAAAATCCTGCAGAAGTGCATACAGTTAGTTTTTGATGCGGAGAATTTGAAACAGTCGAATCACTCCATTCCGGCAATTTGTGAGGACAAGTTGTAAGTGTCTCTCTATCACTCTTGGAAGAGCTACTCCCCTTTGGTACTAACATACTCTTGGAAGAGCAGAAAATGGCAAAGTCATCAACGAAGAGCGATGCTTTCACCGGCCGGCTATCGGATTATCGACGCTATACTATTGACAGCGATGGCAAAACAGAGTGACACTCAGAATTGAGCCCTGAGGGACTCCGTTTCTAAATGGTGGCTGGCGGATACCCTGTCACCAAGGCGAACGCGGACGACGAAGAAAGCTACTAAAAAAGGGGGAGCCGGCCCTAAGACACCAAGAATGGATGGTGAGAGAATGCCGCGTACCTCCAGGTAGTATCATAGCTTTCTCTGTATCGAAGAAAATTGCTACAGGTGTTGACGTAGCACGAAAGCAATGGAGATCTGTGTGGTAAGGGTGACAAGGGGTTAAGTAGGTTTCTCTGTTCCAGGTGCCAGGCCAAAAAGCGTATTCACATTCGCTCCAGAAGTTTGCATATACAGCTTGTGAGCGAGATTGGACGGTAGGTTGACGGCTTTGTCCTGTCCTTTCCTTCTATAGGGAATAGGACTAATACTCGCTTCGCGCCAGGTTCTAGGGAAGGCATGTTCCATCCAAATTGAAGATACGGAGGAGAGATACGTGCCTCTCCGGCAGGTGTTTTAACATTGGTTGTGTATCTGGTCTG